>JAKZJZ010000864.1:0-35660 GCA_022702705.1 Papilionanthe hookeriana x Papilionanthe teres
GAGAAAGAGAATGAAATAAAGAGAGAGAAGGAAGATATGAAGAGAGAGAGTTGCAAGACGAGAAAGAACAAGGGAGGAAGTAAGAGAGAGGGATGGAAATAGTGAGAGCGAAGTAGGAAGTGCAAAAAGTAGAGAGAGAAAGAGAGAGTAAGGGGAAGAGGGAGTAAGAAGAGCGTGAGAAAGAGCGTGAAAGAAAGAGGATGTAAGAGAGATTGAGATGAGGAGGCATATAGAAACTGTATTGTACCCCCTCTCTTAGTTTCTCATTCTTCTTATCTCTTTTGATATCTCTGTCCTCTCCCATGTTCTCTCACTCAGTCTCTCTCACATGAATCTTCTCGTGCTATCCCTTCTCTCTATCTTATATTTCCATCTATAATTCTCTACCATTAACTCTTTCGCCCTCTCTCTTACAATCTCTCCTTCCAACTCTTTCCACTCTCTCTCTTTATTTCTTTCCCTTTGTTTTCGATCTCACCAGCCCTTCCCTCTCTTGCTTTTCTATCTATCTCTTCACTCTCACACAGACGCACACTTTCTCTATCTCTTCACTCTTTCCCTCTCTCTTTTCCTCTCTCTCTCTCTCTCTCTCAATTGCCCTTCCATGATCATTCACTTTGTCTCTCTATCTCTCTTATGCACTCCCTCCCTCATTTCCTCCTTCCCCCATTTCCCATCCCTCCCTCTCTCTCTTGCTCACTTTCTCTCCCACTCTCATTCTCTATCACTCTCACTTTTGCTCTCTCTCAATTCTGCTCTATTTCCCTCCCTCTCTCTTATTTATACATTCTTTCAGTCTCTCCCTCCATCTCTCTCTATCTTCCTCTCACTCTCTCATCTAGTGCACTTCTCTCTTTATCATTTTCTCTCACGTTTTATCCAGTACCTCTTGCTGTTGTACCCCCTCTCTCAGTCTCTCATTCACCTTTTCTCTCTTTATATCTTTTCTCTAACTCACCCATGCTCTCTCACTCAATCTCTCTCACATCTCTTCTCTTGTTATCCCTTTTCTCTCTATCTTTTATTTCACTCTATCATTCTCTACTACTAACTCTTTCTCCCTCACTCTTATAATCACTCTTCCCTTCCTCTCTCCTTCCAACTCTCTCTATCTCTACCCTGTCCCTTTGTCTCTGGATCTCTCCCTCTCCTTCTTTCACACTCACTCTCTCCCTCCCTCTCTCACTTTCTTTATATCTCCATCTCTCTTTTCTTACTCTGATTAACCTCTCACTTTGTCCTTTAATTCCCTTCGTTTCACACTTTCTATTCTTTCTCTCGCTATGTCTCTCTCTCCCTCCCTCACTCACTCACTACATCACACTCTATCTTTTTATCTACCTCTTTTCCCCTCTATACCTCTCTTTCCCTCTTTTACTCTCTCTACAATTTTCTCCTTTTTGCTCTCTATCCCCCACTTTTCCACTCTCTCCCGCTCTTTCTATTATTTCATTGTTCTCTCTCCTTCTCTAATGTTCTTTATATCATAGTCGATTTCTCTATTCCCCTCCCCCTCTCTTATCTCTTTCTCTTTCCTTTTATTATTTATCTCAGTCGTCCCTCTCTCTCTTGCTTTCTATCTCCTCACTATCACACAAATGCACCGAATCTATATCTATCTCCTCACTATCTCTCTCCCTCTTTCTTTCCCTCTCTTTGTAATTCTCTATTGCCTTTCCACGATCCTTTGTCTCCCTCTCTATCTCTCTTATACCGTCCCTCCCTTCCTCCATACCTCCTTCCCCATTGCTTCCTCTCTATCGCACACTTTCTATCTCATTCTCAGTCTCTCTCACTCTCACTCTCTCTCTCTCTCTCTCACTCAATCATGCTCTATTTTCCTCCCTCTCTCATACTTGCGCTATCTTTCAGTCCTCCCTCCATCTTTCTCTATCTTCCTCTCTCACTCTGTCACATTGAGCCCTTCTCTCTATATATTTTTCTCTCAATTTATATCCTATATCACTTGCTATTGTACCCCCTCTCCTAGTCTCTCATTCTTCTTATCTCTCTTGATATCTCTGCCTCTACTCTCACATGCAATATCATCCCTTTCTCTCTCTCACTTATATTTCCCTCTATCATTCTCTACCGCTAACTCTTTCGCCCTCTCTCTCTTATAATCTACTCTTCCCTTCCTCTCTCCTTCCAACTCTCTTAATCTCTACCCTCTATCTTCGTCACTCGATCTCTCCCTCTCTCACCCTCTTTCTCTCTCCCTCTCTTCTCTCTCACTCTTATAAACCTCTCACTATCTATGTTCATTCCCTTCCTTTTTTACTTTCTCTTCTTTCTGTATCTCTTTCTCTATCTCTGCCTCACTCTCTTGATATGTCTCTCTTTTCCTCCCTCACACTCTATCTTTTCCTCTCTATCACTCTCTCTAGCACTTTTTCCTTTTTGCTCATTTTCCCCCACTCACCCACTCTCTCCCCCTCTCTATCTCTCTTTCTCTCCCTTCAATTTCTCTCTCTTTCTCTCATGTATGTTCTATCTTACACTCTTTCTTTATTCTCCCTCTCTTTCCCTCCTATCCTCCATCTCTCTCTCACTGTCTCTCTTGCATCTTCTTTCTCCCTACCTATCTTACCTTTTCTATTTATATCTCTTTCTATCTCCACCAATAATTTTCTCTTCTATCCACTTTGCTCTTCATCATCTCTCACATACATAGTCTCTCTTCTCTCAATCTTGCTCCCTTCCTACCTCTACCTCTCTCTCTCACTGCCTCTATCTTACTGTCTCTCATATAGTTTCTCCCTAATTCTCTATCTCTCTCTTTAACTCTCGCACTCTCTTCTTTATCTTTCTCTTCTCTCTTCCAAGGATGGAAGGCATGAGAGAGTGATGCAGGGAGAGAGAAGAAGAGAAAGAAAGGGTGACAGAGAGAAGAAGAAAGAGAAAGACAGAGAGGGAAACAGAGTTGTAGGGAGAGAGAGATGGTAAGATGGGAAGAGAAGGGGAGAGAGGGAAATATATCGATAAAAAGATAGAGTGAGAGATATGGAGAGAGCAAAATAGAAGTAGATAGAAGAGGCACATGTAGAGAGATAGATATGGAGATGTTGAGGCAGATAGAAAGGGTGAGTAGAGGAGAGGGAGGGAGAGAGGTATGGATTCAGAAGAGAAGGAGATAGGAGTTATGAGTGAGAAGAGAGAGAAGAGAAAGAGAAGAGATAACATATAATAGAGAGAGGTAGGGAGCAGAGAGCGAGGAAAGGAAAAAGGGGCAAAAAAGAGGATAGAGAGAGGGAGAGGGAGAATGAGAGTGAGATGGAGGTAGAGAGGAATTAGTGAGAGAGAGCAATAGAGAAAAGAGTATGAGAGAGAGAAAAAAGCAATGTTAGTGAGGCAGAGAATGATTGAGAAAGATGGAAACAGTTAGTATTAAAAGAAGAGAGAGGAAGAAATAGATGGAGAGATAGAAAGATAGAGAGTGAGAGATAGTACAAAAGGCGAGAGTGGTAGGGAGGGAGAGAGGGAGAAAGAGTGGTAGAGATAGTAAAAAATATACAAAATAAATAACAGGTGGAGAGAGAGCAAGAAAGTGATTGCATAAGAGAGACATAGATAAGAGCAAATAGAATAGAGAAAATAAATTGAGAAGTGAGAGTAAGAAAGAGATAGAGGACATAAGAGATGGGGGAAGAGAGATAATCAGATGAAAAAAGAGTGAGAGAGAGGAGTGAGAGAAGAGAAAGATTAAAATGAGAGAAGTGAGGAAGAGGAGACGAGAGCAAGAGAGGGAGAGAGTTAGATAGAGATTTGGATGGAAAGAGAAAGAGACATAGAGAGAAATAGGTAGTAGAGAAGAGATAAAAAGAAGGTGAGTGAGAGAGAAGGGGTAGATGGAGAAAGATGCGTGTGAGAAAGAGGTTGAAGGATAAGAGAGAGAAGAGGGAGTGGTGTGATGATAAGGCATATAGAGACTAAGAGAGAGATTGATGGAGAGTGAGGTAAAATAGATAAAGAGAGAAGAGAAGAGGATAGGAGAGATGGGGGGATAGTGAGATGAGAGAGAAGCGAAAGAGAGTGAGAGAGAGAGGAATAAATACAAAGAAATAGAGAGAGTGTAGGAAGGAGAGAGGGAGGGCAAGAGAGGGGGAGAGATATAGATAGCGACAAAAAAGGGAGAGAGAATGAGAGTGAGATGGAGGTAGAGAGAGGAAGAGAGATACAAAAAGAGAGATACAAAAATAGAACTTCTCCAAGAGAGAGGGAGAAAGAGAGAGAGGGTTAGAGAGCACAGGAGTGGGCGGGGGTAGTGAGAAGGAGTGGAAGAAAGAATGAGAGAAAGAGATGACAGAGAAAATAGAGAAAGCAATTGAGTTGCAGGGTGAGATAGTGTTGGTAGAAGAGGAAGAGTGGGAGAAAGAGAGTATGTGAGAGAGATAAAGAATTGGATAGAACGAGATAATGATAGATATAGAGAGAGCAAAAGAGAAACAGAGAAAATAAGATGTTGGGGAGAGAGATGAGTATGAGAAAGAGCTTGAAAGAAAGAGACATGATGAGACAGATAAAGAGTGAGAGAGATATATAGATATACAGACGGTGATCAAAAGTGAGAGGAAAGGAGATGAGAGTGACTAAGGGGATGTATTTAAGATAGGAGAGAGAGTGGGAGTGAGTGAGAAGAAAGAGCAAGATAGGGGCAAGAGTGAGAGAAAATAGAGTTAGGAAGGGAAAAAGCGAGGAAAGGAGGGAGGGCAAGAGTGTGGGGGAAAAAGAGAGGGAGAGTGAGAGTCAGGGAGGGAGAGTGAGAGTGGAATGGTGTAGAGATAGGGAGAGAGTGAGAGAGCGAGCAAGAGAGAAGAATGAGAGAGAAAAGATTTATCTCTCTTTACTGCCTTATATCTCTATGTCTTCCATCCCTCTACTTTCGTCCTTCTCTTTTGTTGTGTCCCCTATCTCTTTCACATGCACTCTGTTCTCTTCCTTCACCTCTGCTCTCATTATATCTCTCTCCCTCCTCTTTATCTAGCTATCCCAGGAATACTCTATCTCTCTATCTATCTCCTCTCACTGTCTCTCTTTTTTCTCTCTCTTAACATGTCTCTTCCTCTTTCTTGCATTCTCCATCACTTTATCTCTCGCCCTCCCTCAGCCTCACACTCTCTCCCTCTCAAAATCTCATTCTCACTTTGTATCTCTCTCTTCCACATTTCTCACTCTCACACTTTCTCTTTTCCTCACTTCCTATTACTCTCTCCCTCTCATCCCTCACTCTCTATTTCTCACTCTCGTTGTCTCTTTTGCACTATTTTATATATCTCTCTCCTTCTCTATCACTCCTTTAACCCTCTTATTATTTCACTACATCTAAATCTCTCTCATAATAGCTATATCCTCTCTCTCACTGTTTCTATTTCTCTGTCTCGTTCCTGCTCACCAAATCATTATATCTCCCTCTCTCATTCTCTCTCCCTCATGCCCGCTCTCATGCACACACTTTCGATCAAGCTTTTTCTCTTTTGCTCTCTTTCTCTCTCACCATCTCACTCTATACTTTTCTCCTCCATCTCATGTGCTCTCTCTATCTCTTTCTCACTCTTTCCCTCCCTATCCTATTCTTTCTCTCTTACTATCTATCCCTATCTCTTCATCTCACTCTCTCTCCCCCTCCTTCATTTATAGCTCCATCTCTCGCTCTTTCGCTCTTTATATATCACTCACTCTCCATATCTCTCTTACTTTTCTCTTTTTCTCTTTTTTATCATTCTCTATCCCCCTCTCTTACTCTGAATATCTCTCATATTCACTCTCTTATTCTCTGTTCCTCTTGTTATCTCTCTCTTGCTTATTTCTCTCTCCTTTTATTTCCCACTTTCTCCCCCTCTGTCGCTCTAGTTCCCTCCATCTCTGTGTCACTCACTCGATCACTCACTCTCGCTCTCTACCTCTCTCTTTCTCTTTCCCCTTGTCTATCTCTCTCCTCTCTCTCACACAATCTTTCACAAACTCACTCTCACACTCTCTCCATCACACTGAATCTCTCTCGCAATAACTCTCTCACATTCTTTCGTTTGTTATCTCTCTCCTGCTATCTTACTCTTACCACTCGATCACTCACTCTCCCTCTCTCTACCTCTCTCTTTCTCTTTCTCCTTGTCTATCTCTCTCCTCTCTCTCACACACTCGCTCACAAACTCTCTCTCACACTCTCTCCATCACACTGAATCTCTCTCACAATCACTCTCTCACATTCTTTCGTTTGTTATCTCTCCTCTGCTATCTTACTCTTACCACTCCATCGACTGAGATCAAGAGATAGAGTTTGGAGAGGGAAGGAGAGATAGAAAATACGAGGGAGAAAGAGGAGGACAGGAAGATAGAGAATGGAGTGAGAAGAGAGAGAAAAGGGAGGGAGTGAGTGAGAGAGTGATATACATATTATGAGGGAGGAGGTTATAAGATAGAGGAAGAAAGAAGGAACAAGCGATCAAGTGAGAATGGAGAGAGAGGGAGTGAGAGAGAGAGTGACTGAGAAAGGTAGGGAAAGAGCATGAGATAAAAAAAGAGCAAGAGAGAAAAGAGAGAACGAGAGAATAGGAGAAAGATATAGAGTGAAAAATATAGAGTTAGAGAACAAGAGAGAGGGGGATAGAAGTAGGGAGACTGACTAGAGAGAAAGAGAGAGAGAGCAAGAGAGAGATAGAAGATAGAGTGAGGGAATAGAGAGTGAAAAAGAGAGAAAGATTGAGAATAGAGAGAAAGGAAGTGAGGAGGAGATAGAGAGCTAGAGATAATGATATAATGATGAAGATAGAAAGAAAAACGAAGGAAATATATATCAAATGAAAAAAAAAATTAAAGAGAGAGAGAAGAGCTAAAGAGAGATGGAGAAAGATAAATAAGCGAGAGTGGCATAAGAGAGATAAAGAGAAACTATATTTAAGAGAGCAAGAGACAGATAGAGTGAGGGTGAGGCTGAAAGAAAGAGAGACGAGAGGAGAGGAGAAGAGAGAAAGATTCTGGGAGTAATTCATGAGCGGAAGAGAAAGATGTAAGTGAGTTAAACGAGAGAGAAAAGAAAGAAAAAGAACAGAGTGAGTGAAAGAGAGAGAATACATGAGGGAGAGATGTAGGAAAGGAGAGAGTGAGGGAAGGAGGAAGGGAGGGCAAGAGATGTGTGTGTGAGAGAGAGGGAGGGAGAATAAGTGTGAGATAAACATTGAAGCGGGGAAAAGTGAGAAAGACTTGGTAAAAGAGAAAAGAACAGGAGAGAGTGAAGGAGAGAAAGAGAAGATCTATATGACTGAGATAGAGATGGAGGGCACGAGAGTGTGAGGGAGGAAGAGAAAACAAGAGAAAGAAAGACTGAGAGGGAGAGAAGAAAGAGGAAGACAGTGAGGGCAAGAGAGTTGTAGGGAGAGAGAGATGGTAAGAATGGATAAGAGGGAAAGAGAGAGATATATATGAAGAAACAATAGAGTGAGATATATGGAGAGAGCACAATAGAAGTAGTAGAAGAGGTACATGTAGAGTGAGGAGTGTAAGAAAGATCTTGAAAGACAGTGTGAGAAGAGACAGCGAGAGAGAGACGAAGAGACATATAGATAAGGTGAGAGAGATATATAAATAACCAGATGCTGGGAAAGATATAGAGAGAAGTGGAGAGACAGAGTGAGGTCGGGAAGGATGGATTCAAGAGAGGAGAGAGAGGGGGAGTGAGTGAAAAGAGAGAATGAAGAGAGGGGGATAGAGGGAAACAGTAGAAGAAAGTGAGAGAGATACTTAAGTGAGAGAGGTAGGAATGGATAGATGAAGGAGGGAATGAGGATAAGTGAGAGAGGGGGAGAGTGAGAATCAGAGAGAGGAAGGGGGAGAATGAGAGTGAGGTAGAGGTAGAGAGAAGTGAGTGAGAGAGCAAGAAAGAGAGAGAAAAGTGTGAGAGAGAGTGAGAAAGAGAAGAGCTCCATGTGCGAGAGAGATGGAGGGCAAGAGAGAGGGATGTATGGAGAGAGAAGAAGAGGAAGAAAGAGTGAGAGAGAGAGAGAAGTGAGAGAAGAGATAGATAAGTTAGAGAGAAGAGAGAGAGGGTAAATAGAGAAGGCAGCAAAGTAAAACATAGCGAGAGAGAGTGAGGGGATAGAGGGAGGGAGAGAGGGAGATACACATGGAAAGATGGAGTGAGAGATATAGAGAAAGAAAAAGAGAAGTAGAGAGAGAAAGAAGGAGAATGGCGTAGAGATAATGAAAGTAGGGTGTGAGAAAGCGATTGAAATAAGGAGAGAGAAGAGAGAGAGAGAGAGAGATGAAGAGGTAGATAGAAAGTGTGTGTGAGAGATCAAGACATTAAAAGAATGAGTGAGGCAAATAATAAGGGAAAGGAGAGGAGATGAGAGATAAAGAGAGGAAGTGATTGATTCAAGAGAGCAGGAGAGAGTAGGAGAGAGCTATGGAGTGGGTGAGAAGAGAGATAAAAGAGAGAGTGAGAGAAAGAGAGATAATTCATAAGAGAGAATAGTAGGAAATGTGAGAGTGAGAGGAGGAGAAAGAAAGGGCAAATGAGGGAGGGAGGGAGTGGGAGAGAGGAGGGAGAACGAGAGTGAGATGGAGGTGGAGAGAATTAGAGAGAAATAAAAGATTGAGAGAGAGAATAAGAAGAGATCCATGAGAAAGGGAGAGAGGAAGGGAGAATGAGAGAAAGAAAGAGAGAGAGAAGTAGAAGAAGAGAGGGAAGAGAAAGATGAGATAGAGAGAAGGTAAAGAGAGCAAAAGAGTTGTTGGATGAGAGAGAGATGGTAAGATAGAAAGAGAGGGTGAGAGAGCAAGAAAGAGATCGATACTGGGATGGAAAGAGAGTTTGAGAAATATAAAGATGGAAAAATAGAAGTACAAAGAACAAGTCGTAAAAGGAGAGAGAAGAGTATGAGAAAGAGCTTGAAAGAAAAGGAGAGAGAAAGATGAGGAGACAGGTAGAGACAGTGAGAGAGAGATAGATATGAGAGGCTAAGGTAGATAAAAAGAAAAAGGAACCTGAGAAAGAAGGGGAAAGTTAAAAGAGAGAAGAGAAAGATGTAGAAGAGGGTGAGAGAGTTAAGGAAATGGTTAAAAAGAGAAGGAGAGAGAGAGAGTGAGTGGTGAGAAGAGTGAATGAACTGCGAGCGTTAGAGAGAGCAAAGAGTAGAAGAAAGTGAGAGAGATAGGAATAGATAGAGTGAGTGAAGGAGGGTAAGAGATAGGGGAGAGTGAGAGTGAGAAAGAGAAAGGGGAGAATGAGAGTGAGATAGAGGTAGAGAGAAGTGATTGAGAGAGAGCAAGAATGAGAGAAAAGAGTGAGAAAGAGAAGAGTTGCATGAGAGAGAGAGAGAGAGATGGAGGGCAATAGAGAGGGAGGTATGGAGAGAGAAAAAGAGAAAGAAAGTGAGAGAGAGAAGCGAGACAAGAGAAAGATACGTTAGAGAGAGGAGAGAGGGCAAATAGAGACAGCAATAGAGTAAGACAGAACAAGAAAGAAGTAGAGAGCAGAAGAGAAGTAGAAAGAGAGAGAAGGGCATATAGATAAAGAGAGAAGGGTGTGAGATAGTGATTGAAATAAAGAGAGAGAAGAAAGAAATGAAGGAGACAAAGTTGGAAGGTGAGAGAGAGAGCAAGGGAGGAAGCAAGAGAGAGAGAGAAGAATGGAAAGAGTGAGTGAGAGAGAGCTTGAAAGAAAGAGGATGTAATAGAGATAGTGATGAGGAGGAAGGTAGAAACTATGTGTGAGAGAGCTAAAGATAGATAGAGTGACTGTAAGGCCAATAGAAAGAGAGACGAGAGGAGTGGAGAGGAGAGAAAGAGGTTGGGAGTGATTCAATATTGGAGGGGAAAGATGAGGACTGAGTGAAATGAGAATGAAAAGAAAGAGAAAGAACAAAGTGAGAGAAAGAGAGAGAATACATAAGGGAGAGAGGGAGGAAAGGAGTGAGTGAGGGTAGGAGGAAGGGAGGGCTCAGTGACTGAGCGAGAGATGGAGGATACGAGAGAGTAAGGGAGAGAAAGAGAAGAGCTCAACATCAACTGAAAGAGAGGTGGAGGGCACGAGAGAGTGAGGGAGGGAAAATAAAGAGAGAGAGAGAGAGAGAGAGAGAGAGAGAGAGAGAGAGAACAAAGAGTGAAAAAGAGAAGATAGATAGAAGATAGAGATGGCAAGAAAGAGTTGTAGGGAGAGAAAATAAAGAGTGAAAGAGAGAGAGAGAGAGAGAATATAGAGAAAAGATAGAGAGGGCAAGAGACTTGTAGGGAGAGTGAGAGATGGTAAGAGAGGAAGAGAGGGAGAGAGCGAGATATACTGATGAAAAGATAGAGTGAGAGATATGAGAGAGCAAAATAGAAGTAGATAGAAAAGGTACATGTAGAGAGAGGAGTGTGTGAAAGATCTTGAAAGAAAGTGAGAGAAGAGAGAGCGAGAGAGAAATGAAGAGACGTATAGAGAAAGTGAGCAAGATATATAAATAGAAAGAGGTTGAGAAAAATAGAAAGAGAGAGAAGAAGAGAGACAGAGTGAGGCAGAGAGAGATGCATTTAAGAGAGAATGAGAGATAAAGGGAGTGAGTGAGAGAAGAGAATGAAGAGAGAGCACGAGAGAGGGCAAGTGTAGAAGAAAGTTAGATAAATAAAAAAGTGTGAGAGGAGAGTAAGAGAGGGAGAGAATGAGAACGAGAGAGAGAAAGGGGAGAATGAGAGTGAGAAGGAGGTAGAGAGAAGTGAGTGAGAGAGAGCAAGAAAGAGAGAGAAAAGAGTGAGAGGGAGTGCGAAAGGGAAAATCACCTTCTTAAGCGAAAGGGAGAGAGAGATGAAGGGAAAGAAAAAGGGAGGTATGGAGAGAGAAGAAGAGAAAGAAAGACTGAGAGGGAGAGAGAAGTGAGAGAAGAGAAATATAAGTTAGAGAGAAGAGATGGCAAATAGCGAAGGCAACAGAGTAAGACAGAGCAAGAGAAAGAGAGGGAGGGAGAGATGGAGATAATTATGGAATGATGGAGTGAGAGTATAGAGAGAGCAAAAGATAAGAAGAGAGAGATAGAGAGAGAAGGGAGTAGAGGTAAAGAGGGAAGGATGTGAGAAAGCGATTGAAATAAAGAGAGAGAAGAGAGTGAGATGAAGAGGCAGATAGAAAGTGTGTGTGAGAGATTGAGAGATTGAAAGAATGAGTGAGGCAAATAATATAAGAAAGGAGAGGAGAGGAGAGGAGAGAGAAAGAGAGGGAGGGATTGATTCAAGAAAGCGGGAGAGAGAGATGAGGAGTGAGTGAGAAAAGAGAAAAAATAGAGAGTGAGAGAGAGGGCAAGAGTGACAGAAATAGAGATAATTCATAAGAGAGAGCTCTAGGAAAGGTGAGAGTAAGAGGAGGAAGAAAGGGCAAATTAAACGAGGGAGAGAGGGAGAGGGAGAGGGATAGAGGAGGGAGAATAAGAGAAAGAAATAGTGAGAAAGAGAAGAATAAAAAGCGAGGGAAGAGAAAGATATGAAAGAAAGAAGATAAAGGGTGCAAGAGAATTGTTGAATAAGAGAGAGAGATGGTAAGAGAGGAAGAGAGGGTGAGAGAGAGCGCGAGAGATAGATATTGGGATGGAAAGAGAAATTGAGATATAAAGAGGGTAAAATAGAAATTTAGATAATTAGTAGAAGGAGAGAGAAGAGTATGAAGTGACAAGTAGAGAATGTGAGAGAGAGATAGATAGGAGAGAGAAACGTGAGAAGGATCTTCGATGAAAGAAAGAGTAGAGAGAGCAAGATAGAGATGGAGAGACATATAGAGAGGGTGAGAGAGATATATAAATAGAATGAGGTTTAGAAAGATACAATGAGAGAGATAGGAGTGGATTGAGTGAGTGAAGTAGAGGGGATAGGAGAGAGGGGAAGAGTAAGAGTAAGAGAGAGAAAGGCGGAGAATGAGAGTGAGATAGAGGTAGAGGAAAGGAAGTGAGGGAGAGCAAGAAAGAAAGAGAAGAGAGTGTGAGAAAGGGAAGAGCACCATGAGTGAGAGCGAGAGAGAGATACATGGAGGGCTAGAGAGAGGGAGGTATGGAGAGAGAAGAAGAGAAAGAATGAGTGAGAGAGAGAATCGAGAGAAGAGAAAGATAAGTTAGAGAAATAGAGAGGGAAATAGATAAGGTAGCAGAGTGAGACAGAGCGAGAGAGAGTGGGAGATGGGAGGGAGAGAGGGAGTTAAGCATCAAAGATGGAGTGAGAGATATAGAGAGAGAAAAAAGAAGTAGAGAGAGAAAGAGAAAGAAGGGTGTAGAGATAAAGGATGAAGGGTGTGAGAAAAAGATTAAAATAAAGATAGAGAAGAGAGAGAAATGAAGAGTGAGAGAGTTGCAAGGTGAGAGAGAAAGAGAGAGCAAGGGGAAGAGGGAGTGAGAAGAGTATGAAAAAAGCTTGAAAGAAAGAGGAAGTAAGAGAGATAGAGATGAAGAAGCAATAGAAACTATGTTTGAGAGAGCAAGAGATAGATAGAGTGAGGGTGAGGCAGAAAGAAAGAGAGAGGAGAGGAGAGTAGATGAGAGAAAGAGAATGGGAGTGATTCATGATCGAAGGAGAAAGATTGGAGTGAGTGAAATGAGAGAGAAAAGAATAGGAAAAGTGAGAGAGAGAAAGAAATATAAGGGAGAGAGGTAGGAAAAGAGAGTGAGGGAAGGAGGAAAGAAGGGTAAGAGAGAGTGTTTGTGGGAGAGGGAGGGAGAATAAGTGTGAGATAGACATGGAGAGTAAGAAAAAGTGAGAGAGAGTGTAAGTGAAAGAGGGAAGAATGGGAGAGAGTGAAGGAGAGAAAGAGAAGAGCTCTATGACTAAGAGAGACATGAAGGGCACGAGAGAGTGAGGGAGGGAGGGAGAACAACAAAAAGAAAGACTGAAAAAGCGAGAGAAGAAAGAGAGAAGGCAGAGAGGGCAAGAGAGTTGTAGGGAGAGAGAGAGATGGTAAGGAAGGAAGAGAGGGGAAAGATATATATATATATATATATATATATATATATATATATATATATATATATATATATATATATATATATATATATATCGCTAAAAGAGCCCTAAGCTCCTTGCATGTTAAAATTGAAGAGAATTACAAAAGATTTAGGGGGGGTGAGACCCAACAACACCCAAAGGAAAAAAAAGGAAAAAGGAAAAGAAAGTTAAGCTCTTCTAATAAAAGGAAGAGCCAAAAGGTCCCCTCTCAACAAATTGGATAAATGAGCATCTGGGGAAGCACTAAACTTAATTTTGTGGTTGGAGGAGGCCGTTATGGCAAGCCAATTGGCAAGTTGGTTCCCTTCTCTATAAATGTGCTGCCACTGGATCTGGATTGTATGAGTAAGCTGGTTGATTTTTCTCTTCCAATATACAAGGTGGTGAGGTCTGGGGGCAGTACCCCTCATCACTTCTAGGTTATGAGATGCATCAGATTCAATAACCAGGTGAGTGTACTTAAGCACCTTTGCCATCTTGATGGCCCAAGTACATTGCGACAAGTTCCGCTTCCGAGCGAGAAGAAGAACAAATGGGGGATTGGAACCACCAAAGGCGGTTGCCTTGGTGATTTCGCACACCCCACCAATGCCAGCATAGAGTGACTCCCATCAGTATTGATCTTGATCCAAGGAAAAGGGGCCGGGGTCCAATGAATTAAGGTCACCATGGGTTTGGGCTTAGTTGAGGAGAAAGAAGAGGAAATATGTTTCTGCATGAAACTGCTGCAATGAGAGGAGATCTGCCTGCTATTAGACCATTCACCTTGATATTTAGTCTTGTTCCTAGCCATCCAAGTGAAATAAAAAATAATAAGAGGAATATGGGAAAGCTGGAGGTCCAACCGAGTCTTGCCGAGCGGTCCGAATGGATATCCAGTGACCCTGATGCCTTCTAAGATTAACTCTGGTAAGTGTAATGTCCCAGACCTCCTGCACCACAGGGCATTCCATAAAAAGGTGTTGAATGGTTTCTTCTTCAGATTTACACAACCAACATCTAGAGGCAATTTTGAGCCCCTTCAATTTAAAGATGTCATCAAGTGGTAGAAACCCATGAAATAATCTCCAAGAGAAGAAGGACATGGAAGGAATGAGTTCCTTACACCATATCCTTTTCCCCTAGTTGACCTTAGTCCAAGTTTGAGCATGCTTATAGATAAATTGACTTAGTGATCTGTGTGGTGGGTTCTTAGTAATAAGTTTATCAGGTGTAGAAGGGTCCACAGGGATGTCCAGGATTTCAGGAATGGTATCTTCTGGTACAATCTACTTCAAGGCTACAATGTTCCATTGGTTTCCTTGTCATAGATCAGAGACATTCAAGGAGGAGTCATAATCAGCAGGGAAAAGAGGGGTAGGGGCAGACCCATGAAGCCAATTATCCTTCCATAAACTGATCTTTCCAGATCCCAGCTCCCAACAGAAGAACTCATTGGCTATATTTCTAACTTTTAGCAACTCCTTCAAGTGGATAGAGTCGACCATCTTAGGATGAGCCAGATTAGGATGGGTTTTTTTTACAATACTTGTATTTAATAAATGAAGCCCATAAAGAATTACCTTGTCTGAACCTGATCCACTGCTTGATGTAGAACAGCTCACCCAACTGTTTGAAGCTCTTGAAGCCCAAACCACCAGCATTAACTGGTTTGCACAGCTTGTTCCAAATTGCCCAATGCTTCTGAGGGTGTTTTCCCTCCCAAAGGAATTTGTTAAAGGTAGTGGCTAACAGTTGCTGGGTGCTTTTCTTCATCTTAATCATTTGCATAGTGTAAAGGGGGAAAGAGGTTAAGATACTTTGAAGCAAGGTAATTCGACCCCCATTGGAGAGGAAGGTATTGGCCCGACAGTTAACTTGTGATGTAATCTTGTTAGTCACCTCATCATATTGAGTTTGCTTTTTTTTTTCATTTAACAATTGTATCCCTAAATACTTGATGGGAACAGAAGGGTAAGAGAACCCAGTGAAGGCCTTGATCCAAGAAAGGATATCAGTCTTTCAGTTCTTGCCAGCAAGTAACTGACATTTACTCTTGTTTAATTCTAACCCAGCCACATCCTTAAGATGATCCAGTATCTGCATGGTTTTCTTCACTGCCATTTTACTGCATTGGAGAATATAATAACATCATCTGCATAGGCTAGGTGACTCACAATAGTGGTGGAGCAGTGTTTGTAGCAGATATAAGGGTAGGATTTATGGGCCTGATTGAGAATTCTGGAAAAGTAGTCAAAGGCCATAATGAAAATGGTAGGGGACAGGGGGTCCCCTTGCTTTATTCCTCTCCCAGCAGGAAAATACCCATGGCAAGTCCCATTAATCAGGATGCTGTAATTAGTATTGGAAATCCATCTTTGGATCAGAGTACAGAACTGTGGATTAAAACCTCTCCCCTTCAAAATAAGATCAATAAATTGCCAGCTGATAGTGTCTATGCCTTCTTCAAATCTAGTTTAAGCAACAGGTTCTGACCTCTAATAGGATTATCTAAGTCCAGCAGTAACTCTTGAGCTAGAAGAATGTTATCAGTGATATTTCTGCCTTTGACAAAAGCTGACTGATTAGGAGAAATGAGAGTTGGAAGGTGGGGTTGGAGTCTACCTACCAGGATCTTTCTAATAATCTTTGATAGAGTGTTGGTTAGACTTATAGGCCTAAAGTCATTCCAACAAGTTTTCTGCTTGTCTTTGGGGATCAGAACCATGGTAGTAGAGGAGAAATAAGGGGGGAGATTGGTTCCAGAGAAAAAGGCCTGAATAGCAGCAATAACATCCTCTTTAATTAGCTCCCAAGCCTTCTTATAAAAAGTAGATGTATACCCATCAGGACCAGCTGCTTTGTTCCCATCAACTGAATTGAGTGCTGCCACAATCTCTTGTTCCTCAGGTAAACTGGAGAGCTGCAAATGTTGGGTATAGAGTCTGTCAGCATCAAAGATATCAGTCTGGATAGGAGGAGGGGAGAACATGTCGGCAGCAAATAATTTCTGAAAGTGCCTGACAGCACTCTCAGCAATTAGAGAAGGTTGGGTGATCCATTGATCCTGTTGGTCCTTGATTGAGACAATAGCATTAAGTTGTCTTCTATATTTGATCATAGCATGGAAGTACTTAGAGTTTCTGTCCCCATAAACATATTTATTAAGAGCAGCTTTTTGTTGCAGATAATTTTCTTCCACCTCAATGGCCTGGATTAATTTAACCTGGGCATCAATAATGGCATTCTCATTCTCCACTCCATTAGCTTGGTCTTGTTCCAGCTTTCTTCAAAGTGAGCTCGGCTTGTGTAACTTGGTGGAAAATATTACCAAAGCTGTTTCTATTCCATTTCTTCAAGTGGAAACTAAGATTCTTTTGTAACTTCCAAAGTCTGATTAGAGGGTTTTCACCAGGGAGATGAGGGGTGGTCCATCCAGCTTTCACCACAGACAGAAAATCTTGATGCTCAGCCTAAATATTTAGAAATCTGAAGCAATGATGTTTACCCATACTTCCCATAGAAATTTTAATGAGCAGTGGGGAGTGATCAGAAGTAGTCCTAGTTAGGTGATGAACTTGGGTGATGGGAAAGGACTCCATCCACTGGCTGTTCACCAAGAATCTGTCTAATCTTTCCAGCAACTTACCTCTTTTCCAAGTGAATGGGGAGCCACAAAAACCCAGATCAAAAAGTCCTGCTGATTGGATGTTATTAGAGAATTGCATCATAGCTTTGATGCTTGGGGTGTTGCCACCCAATTTTTCACTAGGTTCCCTAATGCTGTTGAAATCTCCACCCACAATCCAGTTCCTATCAGAAGTGCCAGAAAAACTGTGCAGATCAGTCCACAGCCTGTTCTTGGCCTCAAAGGAGCTCCCAGCATAAATGAAGGTAGCCAAGCAGTTGAAGTGATCCAGGGAGATGTCCACATGGAGAAATTGAGGATTATCAATCAAGATAGTGCAATGTAGCTCTTTCCTACTAAATATCCAGATTTTATTATTGCCATTGCTGAAGCAATTGTAACCAGGGAATTTTTTAGAGAAGGTAGAGATGTTTTTTCTCACCAAAGGCTCAAGAAGAGCAATGATCCAAAATTTATGAGTCCTGTTCAGTTGATGGATTCTGTTAAGGGAACTAGGATTAGAAATTCCCCTAACATTCCAACCTAAAATGTTAATCATGGTATAAAGCTTTCCCAGCCTTGGTCAGCCTAGGGAGGGAGGTCTTTGGAGATGTTGAGGTGGAGCCAAGAATGTTATCTTGAGATAAGTTTTTGAGTTCCATTAAATCCTTTTTTCTTCTCCTTTGTTTCTGAATTTGCCAAGTTTCTTCAGCCTTATGAGTCATCTTCTATAAATTCTCCTGTAGGTCTCCATTAGGGGACCCAGGAGATATAAAGGTGTTTCCTGCATCAGAGCTATCATCATCATCGCAATCAGTCTCCAGAGGGGCAGTATTGATTATCCTCATAATTTTAGTTGATCTAGGACCCTGATAAGCTACAACACTTCCCAACTGCTCAATAACTTGATCATCCCTTAAAGGAAAATCATTTTTATCCCTTACAGTCAACATTGGATCATCATCCAAGGAAAAGGAACCTTTTAGCTGCTCACCAGCCAACTCAGCAGAATCAATCTTATTAATTAATGGGGGGTCAATTTGAGCAGAAGGTAAGGACAAAGAAGACAAGGGAAGAGGGTGAGGGGTGGGGTGGGGAGGGGAAGGGGGGGGGTTGTATGGGTGGACAAAGCAGGAGTGGGCAAAGTTGGAGCTAGTGGGGGGGTGGTCTGGCAACTCTTTTGGCTGGTGGATGGATCCTATAGCATCTGCTTAATGTATGACCAAACATCTTGCAATGGGTACAGTAATAGGGGGTTTGCTCCATGATGACATCCTGCCAGAAAGCTTCATTCTCAGATCCAATTCTAATTTTTGAAATGGGGGGAAGGGTAACATCCCTTTGCACTTGTACTCTAGCAGTAGGTCTTACTTTGGATTTGGTAGGCCCATCAGTTCTGAGGGGAGTCCCCAAGGCTTTAGCTATATTGAATAAAGCATTCTGATTATAAAATATGATAGGGAGCTCAGGAAGTTTAAACCATATTGGAGCTATGGGAGGTTCCTTCCTAGGATCAAAATCTGGGGTCCATTTCAAAATTTTCTTCTCAACACCAGCAATAGAGATAGATTGTTTGGCAAAGAGCCTTGCATAATCCTCTTTAGTGGATAATTGGATCAGGAGGTGCCTACCATCAAGCAAGCCTAGTTGCCACTTACCAATAAATTGAATGGAGTTGAAGAATTGTCGCACCAGGTCCATCTTAGGATGTCCAAGAGCAAACTTCCCAATTAAAGTAAATTTAACCTCCTCACTGAGTTGTGCTAGCTCCTGGTCAGTGAAGAAAACTGCTGGTGCACCTCCCAGGGAACCAGTAGGATGGACAAAAGGACATTGAGTCCTGGCAGCAGCCGCGTCATGCAGGAATTGAGGGAAAACCAGGGAATCAGAGGAAGGAGCAGCAGAAGAAGAATTTCCAACAACCCCAGCATAAGTGGCCTTAGCCCACTGTAAGTTAGTGTCAATATCGATGGGGTAGGCCATCATGCCCCCCCAGCAGAAGCAGAAAAGACAAAGCTAGCTTACCCAGAATGGGAGACTAGAGAAGTCCCACCAAACCCAGAAGCCAGGAAACTCTGCAGTAGATAAACTCAATGGAACTGTGCCAGCTAAAACAAAGGAGCCCGGGAAGCTGGAAAACAGTGTTCCCAAACCAGTAAAACAAGAAAAGAGAACCTCCAAGCCAAGAGATCCACAAAGCAAAATCGAACACTCCACTTCAAACTCCAATGGAACAGTACAATTCAAAAACAGGAGAGCCCGATAAGGAGGAAAAAGTGCCACCTGACCAGCACCAGCAGAGATAACACTTCTCCAAGCCCACAAGGACTTTGGAGGCCTACCTTGCCAATGCAGCCGCCGGCGCCGCCAGGGGGTCATCCCTGACCCCAAAACCTTAGCAGAGCTCCAAACACAGCAACCATTATCATAGGGGAAAGAGATATATATATATATAGAAGAGGAAGTGTGAGAAGAGCAGGAGATAGAGAGACGAAGAGACATATAAAGAGGATCGGAGAGATATATAAATAAAAAGAGATCGGGAAAGATAGAAAAAGAGTGAAGATGAGAGACAGAGTAAAGTAGGGAAGGATGGATTCAAGAGAGGAGAGAAAGGGTGAGTGAGTGAAGAGTGAGATTGAAGAGAGCTGGCGATAGTGGGAATGAGTAAAAGAAATTTAGAGAAATACTTTAGTGAGAGAGGTAGGAATGGATAATGTGAATGGAGGGAAAAAGGAGAAGAGAGAGAGAGAGAAAGGGAGATAATGAGAGTGAGATTAAGGTAGAGAGAAGTGAGTGAGAGCAAGAGAGAGAGAAAATGTAAGAGAGAGAGAGAAAGAGAAGAGCTTTATGAGCGAGCGAGAGAGAGATGGAGTGCAAGAGGGAGGGAGGCAAGTAGGGAGAAGAAGTGAAAGAAACAGTGATAGAAGAAATATAATTTAGTGAGAACAACGAGAGGGCAAATAGAAAAGGCAACAGAGTAAGACAGAGCGAGAGAGAGTCGAGGGAGAGAGGGAGATAAGCATGGAAGGTGGAGTGAGAGCATAGAGAGAGGAAAAGAGAAGTAGAGAGAGAAAGAGAGAATGGCGTAGAGATAAAGAGTGAAGGGGGTGAGAAAGCGATTGACATTAGGAGACAGAAGAGAGAGAGATGAAGAGGCGTATAGAAAGTGCGTGTGAGAGACTGAAAGATTAAAAGAATGAGTGAGGCAAATATAAACGAAAAGGAGAGGAGAGGGGAGAGAATGATATGGAGGGATTGATGCAAGAGAGCAGGGGAGAGATGGGGAGTGAGTGGGAAGTGAGAAAAAAGTGAGAGTGAGAGCTAAGGCTAGAGTGAGAGAGAGATAATTAATAAGAGAGAGTGGTTGGAAATGTGAGATCGAGAGGAGTAAAAAATTGCAAATGAAACGAGGGAGAGAGAGGGGGAGAGAGAGAGGAGAGAGAATGAGTGTGAGATGGAGGGGGAGAGAATGAGAGAAATGAAAGAGTGAGAGAGAGAAATGAAAGAGTGAGAGAGAGAAAAAAAGAAGAGATCCATGAGAAAGGGAGAGATGGAGGGCATGAGAGGGAGAGAGGAGAGAGAATAAGAGAAAGGAAGAGAGATCAAAAGAAGAAGAAGCGAGGTAAGAGAAAGATGAGATAGAGAGAAGGTAATGAGCACAAGAGAGTTGTTGGATGAGAGAGAGAGAGATGGTAAGAGAGAAAGAGCTGGTAAGAGATTGAGAAAGAGATTGATATTAGGATGAAAAAGAGATAAAAAGAATTAGAGAAAAAAAGTAAGAGGAGAAATGATGAGAAATTATAAGAGGGAGATATAGGAGAGAGAGAGTGGAGAGGAGAAGAGAGAGTAGGAGAGAGAGGAGTTAGAGAAATTGAGGGGGAGAGCAAGAGAAGGTGATAATGATAGATAAAGAGAGAGAGATAGAGAGTGATCAAGATTTTGTGAGAGATAGAGGGAGAGTGAGAGTGTGAGATAGGGAGAGTGGGAGAGGGTGGAAAAAATTGGAGAGATAGAGAGAGAGTGAGGGAGAGAAAGTAAGATACAAAGAGAAGAATGAGAGATAATGAATGAATGACGAACAAGGGATATAGAGAGTGAGAGAGATGAGAGAGGGAGAGAGAATGCGAGAAAGATGGAGGGAAATAGAGAGAGCAACAGAGGGGGAGAGGAAGAGGGAGAAGGTGGGACTTAGAGGAAGTGAGAAGGAAAGAGAGAGAAAGAGAGGAATTGGGAGAGAAATGATAAGGGAAGGGAGTGAGTGAAAGTGAAGGATAAACAAAGCTGCAAGGAGAGAGGGAGAAAGGGAGGGCAGATAAATAGAAGAAGAGAGAGATAGAAAGTGAGAAATAATGATAAAGTGATTTAAAGTGAAAGGCAAAGAGAGAGAGAGATAGGGAGAGAGTGAGGGAGAGTGAGAGCAAAAAATAGAATGAAGATTGAAAGAGAGCAAGTAAACAAGAGAATGGAGTGTGAGAGAGTGTTCGGGATAGAGGGAGAGAGAAAGAGAATAGTGAGAGAGTGCGTGTGTGAGAAAGGGAGGAGAGAGAATAAGATAAGAGAAAATAAAATTGATAAAGTCGGAGAGAGGGGATGATGAAATGGAGACAGAGTGAGAGAGAGAAAGCGACATGAGGGAGAAAGATAGGGAGAACGAGCGAGAAAGAAGAGGGAGAGAAAGAAAGAATGGGCTAGATAGTGAAGAGGGAATGAAATAGATAGAAAGAGAGAATTAAGAGATAGAGACAATAGCTAGATAGTCAAAGAGAGAGAATAAGAGATTGGCAGAGTGATATTAATAGAGAGAGCGAGTGAGGGGGGAGAAACGGATAGAGGGAGTGGTAAAAAGAGCGAGATAGACATAAAAAGAAATAAGAGTAAGAGAGAGATAAAAAATGGGAGAAGGCAAGAGAGAGATCCAAAATTAAGGAGAGTATAGAAGAAATAGAGAGAGAGAAGAGTGAGCAATAAGGGAGACTGATAGAGAAGATGAAAAGAAATAGATATAAAGACAGAAGTTAGAGTGAGATAGAGTGAGAGAGGGAATTAGAGAGGTAGAGAAAGTGACTGAGAGAGATATATATCACGAGAGAGAGATAACAAGAGGAAGAAAGAACAAGAGTGATTGTGAGAGTGATTCAAAGAGAAAAGGAGAGAGTGGGAGACAGAGATAGAGAAGAGTTGGAAATAGTAGAGAGAGAGCAAGGGAGTGGGGGGAGACGGGGAGGTTGGAGAGAAAATAAGGAGTGTGTGTGAAATAAAAAGATTGAGAAAGAGTGAGAGGGAAGAAAGAAATTGAAAGAGGGAGAGATAAAGTAGAGAAAAAGTGTGAATAAAAGAGTAAGTTAGAGAGAGCATTTGGAAGGGAAATAGAGAGATAAATTGAAATCAAGATGAAGATCAAGTGAAAAGTGTGTGAGAGAGGAGGACAAAGGGTGAGAGTGGGGAACATAGAGAGAGAAATGAGAGAAAATGTGTGAGAATGAACATATAATGAGAGAAGAAAAAGAAATGAGAGACGGAAAATGAGAGAGAGAAAAGTGAGCGAAAGAAGAGAAAGAGGGAAAGTGTGAGAATGAGAGTGAGAGGGAGAGATGTAGATAGATGGTGAGAGACATGGATAGAGAGGAGCAAGAGTGAGGGAGAGAAAAGGGAGATGAATAAAGGGAAATATAAGAGAGAGAGAAGGAGAAATTGATGGAGTGGTAATTATGAAGCAACAGAGAGAGACTAATCACAGCGAGGGAGAGAGTGAGATGGAGGGTGAGAGTTTCGAGAGAGAGGTAAAAGTGTATGAGTGAGAGAGAGGGAGAGTGATTGAAAGTAAGAGAGAGAGAGAGATTAGTGAAAAATAAAGAGTAAGAGTGTCGTGTGTGAGTAGAGGAGAGAGTGAGAGATAGATGGCAGGAGTCCCTTTCCCTCACTCTTATTTCTCTCTCTCCATCATTTTATTTCTCTCTCATTCTTCTCTGTGCCTCTACCTCTCCTCTCCTTACTCCTCATTATCTCCTCTTCCTGCCTGTCTCACTCTCATTTTTTTCTTCTCATGTATTGTTCTATCTTTCTCTCCCTCAAGTACACACACTCGCTCTCTTTTGCAATCTCTCTCTC
This sequence comes from Papilionanthe hookeriana x Papilionanthe teres, assembly GCA_022702705.1. Lineage (NCBI taxonomy): Eukaryota > Viridiplantae > Streptophyta > Magnoliopsida > Asparagales > Orchidaceae > Papilionanthe > Papilionanthe hookeriana x Papilionanthe teres. The sequence goes on from JAKZJZ010000864.1 coordinate 22,673, forward strand.
TCTTTATCACTCATAAATATTCACACACACTCTCTCAAATTCTCCTTCGATTTCTCCCAAATTTTTTCTCTTTTCTCTCACTCTCTCCCTCTCACCCTCACTCTCTCTTTCTCACTCTCTCTTTCACCCTATCTCTATTTTGAAGTATCTCTATCTCTCTATCTCTCCCTCACTCTCCCTCTCACTTACTCCCTCCTCTTTCTTTCTCTTGGACTCTATCTTTCGTTCTTCCTCAATCTATCTCTTTTTCATCATTCCCTCTCTCCCTCTTTATCTGTTTTACTCTCTCTTACCTTATTATGTCCCCTCTCTTTCGTACACATGCGCTATCTCTCACACACTCTCTCACGCACTCCTTTTTCTCTTTTGTTTCCTCTCTCTACCTCTCTTCTATCTTTTACTCCAACTCTCTATTTATCCCTCTTTCTCATTATATCTCTTTCTTGTTATTTCTCTCTTTTTATCTCACACTTTTTCACCATGTCTCCCCTTCCGTTCTCCCTCTCTCTTCACCGCTCTTTTTATCCTTCACTTTCTCTCACTCCCTTCTCTTATAATTTCTCTCCCTACTCCTCTCTCTCTTTCTCTTTCCTTCTCTCTTCCTCTAAGTCCCACATTCTCGCTCTTCCTCTCCCACTTTGTTTTTCTCACACTCTCTCCCCCTCTCACTTCCCACTCTCTCCTCTCTTATTTTCCATGCTTCTCATTCTCTCACAATCTCTTATTCTTCTCTTTGGCTCTCACTTTCTCTCTCCCTCTCTCTATCCCTCCCACTCTCCGTCTCTCTCCCTCCCACTCTCGTCTATCTTACATAGTCTTGATCACTCTCTCTTTATCTATCATTATCAATTTCTCTTACTCTTTCTCTCTCAATCTCTTACACTCCCCCTTAACTTCTCTAACTCCTATCTCTCCGCTTTCTCTCACTCTTCTCCATTCTCTCTCTCTCGTTTATCTCCCTCTCATCCTTTCTCTCTCTTTTTCTTGCTTTCAATCTCTCATAAATTTTGTCTCTCCCTCACTTTTTCTATCTCTCCATCTCACTCACCCCTCTATCAACATCTCTCTCTCAATCTTTCCCTTTGTCTCTTCTCTCTCTTACTTCTCTCTCTCTCACTCATTCCCTTTCTTCTCGCATTCTTTTTGTTCTCTCTCACACAATCTCACTCATTAATCTCTAACTCCCTCTCTCTCACCCTTTCTCTCCTCTCTCTCTCTCTCTCAGTCTCTCTCACTCTCTTCCTCTCTCTACCTCTATCCGCTCCATTCTACCTCCCTTTCTCCTCTATCTCCCCCTCTCAACCCCTCCCTCACTCTCTCTCTTAAGCATTCTCTCTTTTTCCCTCAATCGCACTCTCCCTTTCTCTTATCTCTCATCTCACTATCTCCCCCTCTCCTCTCATCTCCTATTCTCTCTTTATCTACCTCACTCCTCTCTCTATTTATATCTTTCTCTTAGTCTCATTCTGGCTTATCATCTCTCCCTCTCTGCCTTTTCTCTCTCTTTCTTTCAAGCTCTTTTGCAAACCCTCTTTATCCTTCTACCCTCTCTCTCTCACTCACCTCCTTTTTAGCTCTTTCTCTACTTATTTGATTCTCTCTCTAGTATCTTTCCCTCTCTTTCCATCCCAATCTATATATCTCACAGAACCCTCTCTTGCTCTTGCTCCCTCTTCCTCACTTTCCATCCCTCACACCCTTTAACTATTTTTCTCTCTCATCTCCTTTTCTAATCTATCTCTTATATCACTCCTCTATCTCTCTCTTTCTTTATCTGATTATTTCTCCTTCCCTCCCTCTCTTGTGCCCTCCATCTCTTTCTCACTCTCACCTTAATTTCTTTTTCTCTATTTTTTTCACTCTTATCTACTTCTTTCTTACAATAGCTCTCTTACTCTCTCTCCACTTGTTTTTCCTTTTTGTATCTTTTTTACTTTCTCTACCATTATTTTTTCCTCTCTCTCTTCCTCCTTCTTTCTCCCCAATCTCTCACTTTTAATACTATCTATCGCTCTATCTTTCTATCTCTCCATCTATTTCTTCCTCTCCCTCCCATTAATATTCACTCTCTCAATCTCTTTCAATTTTCTCTCTGCTGTCTCTCACGGTGCTTATTTCTTTCTCTCTCTCACCCTGTTCTCTGTTGCTCTCTCTCACTAACTTCTCTCTACCTCAATCTCACTCTCATTCTCCCTACCCTTCTCTGTTTCTCTAACTCTTGCCTTTCTCTAGCTCTCCCCTCTGTCTCTTCTCCCTCTTCTCACTCACTACTCCTCTCTCCTCTCCTGAATCCATCCATCAACTCACCATTTTTATTTCACATACCTCTCTATCTATATCTCTCAAGCTCCTTCTCTCACTCTTCTCTCTTTACCTCTTTTTCTCTCTATATCTGTTACTCCCTCTCTCCATCCCCTCTCTCTCATTATCTCACTCTTTAGCTCTCCTCTCTCTCATTCACTCATACTCTCTTATCTTTTCTCTCTCACCCTACAACTCACTTGACCCTTCCCTCTCTTCTTTCTCTCTCATCATTCTCTTCTCTTGCTCTTCCTCTCTCTCCCACGCCCACTGTTACTATTTGTTTCTCTTGTTCTTCTCCCTCCTTCACTAACTTGTGCTCTCCATCACTCTCTCTCTCTCTCTCTCTCTCTCTCTCTCTCTCTTACGCACACTCATGGAGCTCCTCTTTATCCTTCACTCCACCTCTATCTCACTCTCATTCACCCTTCCTCCCTCTCTCTCTCTAAGTCTTATCTTCCCTCTCGTTCTCTCTTCACTCTCTCTTCTCACTAATTGCCCCTCTCTCCTTCTGTCTTGAATACATCATTCCCTCTTTCTCACTTTTCTCCTCACATTTCTTAATCTATCTGCCTCAATCTTTCTTAGCTATCTCTGTCTCACATTCTCTACTTTATCGCTTCATCTTTCTCTCTCTATCTTTCTTTCAAGCTCTTTTTCCATACTCTTCTCTCTCCTTCTACCATTAGTTCTCTCTAATTTTATTTTTCCCTCTCTATATCTCTCAATCTCCCTTTCCATCCCAATATCTATCTCTCTCTTGCTTTCCCCTTCCACCCTCTCCTTCTGTCTTACTATCTCTCTATCTCATCAAACAACTCTTCTAGTCTCTTTATCTTCTCTCTATCTCATCATTCTCTTCCTCGCTTCTTCCCTATCCCACTCGTGCCCTCCATCACTCTCTACCTCTCTCTCAATATCCCTCTCACTCACTCATTTCATTTGCCCTTTCTTCCTATTTCTTTCACTCTCACCTTTCCTACCAGTCTCTCATATGAATTATCTCTCTATCTCTCACTCTTGACCACTCACTCCCTCTTTTCTCTCTCATCCCACTCACTGCTCATCTCTCACTTCCTCTCTTGAATCAATCCCTCCCTATCTTTCTCTCTTCTCTCCTCTCCTCTCGTTTCTCTTATTATTTGCTCACTCATTCTTTTAATCTCTCAGTCTCTTGCACACACTTTCTATCTGCCTCTTTGTCTCTCTCTTTCTCTTCTCTCTCTTTATGTTAATCTATTTCTCACACTCTTCTCTCTTTATCTCCACGCTCTTCTCTCTACTTCTCTTTTGCTCTTTCTATATCTCTCACTCCAACTGTCTTTATCTCTACAATCTTTTCTCTTTATCTCTACGTTCTTCCCTCTCTCTCACCCTCTCTCTCCTTCACTCACCCTCACTCTATGTTATTCTGTTGCCCTTCTCTATTTGCCCTTTCTTTCTTCTCTCTAACTTATCTTTCTCTTCTCTCGCTTCTTTCTCACACGCTTTCTTTGTCTTATTCTCTCCCATACCTCACTCTCTTTCCTTCCATCTCTCTCTCTCTCTTGCTCATGGACCTCTTCTCTTTCTCACACACTCTCTCAAACCTTTCTATACTTTCTTTATCTTTCTCACTCACTTGCCTGTACCTCTATCTTACTCTCATTGTCCCTCTTTCTCTCTCCCATTCTCACTCTTCCCCTCTCTCTCTTACCCTCATTCCCTCCTTCACTCACTCTATCCATTCCTACCTCTCTCACTTGCTTCTACTCTTGCCCTCTCACCTGTTCTCTCTTCATTCTCTCTCCTCACTCACTCTGCCCTCTCTCCTTCTCTCTTGAATCCATCCCTTTACGCACTCACTCTGTCTCTCCTCTTCTCTCTCATTTATCTTTCTTACCCTCTTTATATTAATGTGTCTCTCTCATCATCTTTATATGTCTCTTCATCTCTCTCTCGCTCTCTCTTCTCTTTATTTCTTTCAAAATCTTTCTCACACAGTTCTTCTACCTACTTCTATTTTCCTCTCTTTATATCTCTCACTCTATCTTTTCACCATATATCTCTCCCTCCCCCTCTTTTTCTCTCCTACCATCTCACTCCCTCCCTTCCTCTTTCTCTCTGTCTTCTCTCTTTCTTCCTTCTCTCTTTCACACATTCTTTCTATTATCTTCTCTCCCTCCCTCACTCTCCCGTGCCCTCCATCACTCTCTCAGTCATAGAGCTCTTCTCCTTCTCTCTCTAACTCGCTTCCATTCTTCTCTCGTTCACTTACTCTCTCTCTCACTTTTTTTTTGCTCTCTATGTCTATCTCAAACTTATTCTTCCTTTCTCACAAACACACACTTTCTCTCTTGCCCTCTCTTACCTTTTCCCTCACACTCTCCTTTCCTACCTCTCTCCCTTGTGTATTCTCTCTCTTTCTCCTACTCCCTACCTCTTTCTCTGCTCTCTTCTCCTTTCCTCTCGTCTCTCTTTCTATCTACCTCACCCTCACTCTATCTATCTCTCGCACTCTCACACACATTTTCTATCTGCCTGTTCATCTCTATTTCTCTTATTTCCTCTTTCTTTCAAGATCTTTCTCACACTCGTTTCACTCCCTCTACCCCTTTCTCACTCGTTCTCTTTACTTCTCTTTTGCTCTTCTTATATCTCTCACTCACTGATTCCATCCCTCGCTCTTGCTTCCTCCCTTGCTATCTGTCTCTCTCTCACCGTGCAACCTCTCTCTTCTCTCTTTCTCGTCTTTCTCTTACCTTGCTCCTCTCTATATCTTACACTTCTTCATTATCTCATTCTTTCTCCCTCCATATCTCATGTCCTCCATATGTTCCTTTCTCACACTTTCTAGATCTTCTCAATCAAAATTCATTGCCTAAAGTTCTTCTCTCTCTTTTTCTTAATCTATCTGCTCTCTCACTCCACCTTTTTCCATCTCTCTCTCTTCATCTTCTACCATATCTGTCTGAACCTACTACTCTTGATGTCTCTCTCCTCATTTCTCACTTTCTATCCACCTAAAACTCTCTATCTCTCTCTATCAAACTCTAAAATCTCTCTTTCCTCTATATTATCTCACTCATTCTATCATTCTCTTTCTCGCACTATTCCTTCTCCCTCTAACTCCTTATCGCTTTCTTTAGTTATCATTTAATATCTGAAAATCTTTTAACTCTCTCTTTCCATTTCTCCCTCTTGCCCTCACACTCTCCGTCAGTCTCTCTTTCTTTCTAACCCTCTTTGTATTCCTCTCTTATCATCACTCTCTTATCATGCTCTATTGCTCTCTCTATCTCATCTTTCTCTTCCACCATGCTACTCTCTTGCTCTCTCTCATTCCTTGTTCTCTTGTTCTCACTCGCTTCCTCGTTTGTGCCCTCTATAGCTCTCTCTCCCTTTCATTATCTACCACATTGTTGCTCTATCTCTCTCCAGCTCTATAATTCTCCTTTTATATATCATTCCCTCACTTTCCTCCACTTTATTAATCTCTTTCTCATTCACTGGTACTCGCTCACCTTCACTCCCACTATATCCATCCCTCTCACTGCCTGTCTCTCCCTCTAACTCTCTCTTCTCTCTTCATCCTTCTCTCTCACCCACCCTCTCTCTCTTTCTCTCATACTCTCTATCTATCTCCCTTGGTTTTCCTTTAACTCCACCCCCTCCCTCTCTCTTCCTCCCTCTCTCACTCCCTTCCACCCACCTCTCTCCCTACTTCTCTCTTGCCCTCTTTTCTCTCTATCTCCCTCTTTTCATCCCCATCTCTCCTTTTCTCTATATATCTGCCCTTTTGCTCAATGTCTCACTCTTTTTCACTCTATCTCCTTAACTCCTCAGCTCTCTCTTCAATTGCTATCATCTCACATTTCTCTAACTCCTTCTTTGTTCTGCTTCTCTCCCTCTCTCCTACCCTTCTTATATCACAATCACTCTCTTATTTATTCCTTTATTTCTATTTATCTTTTACATATCTCACTCACTCTGGTACTCCTCCCCTCTTCCTCCCTCTCTCTATCTTGTTCTTTCCCTTCTTTTCATGCTATCTTTCTGTCTCACTCTTTCATTCCCTCGCTCTCTTCTCAATCTCTTTAACTCTCTTGCTCTATCTTTCTCTCTCTATCTCTCTGACACACACATACTTTCTTCTCTATCACTTTCTCACTCATTGTTCTCACTTTCTCTATCACTTTTCCCTCTCTCACTATTATTGCATCTTTCACTCTTTATCTATCTCTAACACTGTCTCTCCTTCATCTACCCCTCTCTCATTCTCTCTTCCACCCTTATTGCACACCCTCCCCCTCTTTCTTTTTCACTCTCTTACTACACTTGGTATCTCTCGTTCTTTTCTATCTCCAATTTTCACTCTCTCTCCACCACACATAAGCACTCTCTTCTCCCTCTTTCTTCTTTCTCTTTATCTTTATCTCTCTCTCAAACTTTATTTCTCAACCCTTTCTCCATCTCTTTTTGCCTCAGTCTTTCTCTCACTCTATCTCTCTCCGTTCTATCTTCCGCTCTCTCCATTGCCACTCCCTTCATCTACCTCTCTACCTCTTTCTCTATTCCTCTCTCTCTAACTCTATCCCTTTTCCTCTCATTCCCTCACCCATCTCTCTTCTCCCACTCTTCTATTCTTCTCTCTTGCGTTCACCCTTTCTATCTCTCTCCCAATTCTTGTACCCCCTTCTCTCTCCATCTCTTCTCTTCCACCTCACTCTTTCTCACTCTCTCCCCCTCTTTTAGTCTCTCCCTCTATCTTTTTATCCCTCTCTTGCTCTTTATGTCACTCTCTGCCCCCTCTCTTTTCTCTCTCTCACTGTCCCTCTTTGTCCTTCTCCTGTCTCTCCCACTCTCAGTTCTCTTTAATATCCCTACCTCTTCTTATCTCTCACTTCTTCTCTTAAACTTTCTTCACTCGCTATCCCACTTTTTCTCTAGCTCTTTATTATGGTTTTCTATCTCTCCTCTCTCTACCGCTTTTCCTAATTTTTTCTCACTCCCTCTCTCTCACTATCATTCTCCTTACCTTCCTTTCTCGAGCACTCTATCTCCCCCTCTCTTGCCCTCCCTCACACTCCCTCTTTTTCCCTCACTCTCACTCTCTCTTTCTTTTTTCTCTCATCTCACTACCTCCCCCCTCTCTCCTATCCTCTCCTCTTTTTTTTTATTTATTTCACTTCTCTCTCTATCTATCTCTTTCTTAGTCTCTTTCTGCCTTAACATCGCTCCGTCTCTTCCTCTTCTCACTCTTTCTCTCAAGCTCTTCAAACTCATATTTCTCCTTCTCCCCTTCTCCCTCACTCACCATCTCTTTTTTTTCTTTACTTTACTATTTCTCTTTTTGTCTCTTACTCTCTCATCTAACTCACCCTCACCCTCTCTCACTGTTTCTCCCTCTTCCTCACTTTCCATCTCTCACACCCCTTAACTGTTTTGCTCTCTCATCTCCTTTTCTAATCTTTCTCTTCTCTCACTTCTTTCTCTCTTTATCACTCTTTCTTTATCTCATTCTTTCTCCCTCCCTCCCTCTCTTGTGCCTTCATATCTATCTCACTCTCACTTCTCAAATTCTTTTTCTCTATTGTTTTTCACTCTTATCTATTTCTCTCTTAAAATAACTCTCTTACTCTCTCTCCACTTGTTATTTCTTTTAAATCTTTTTTACTTTCTCTGTCACTATTTTTCCCTCTCTCCCTCCCTCCCTCTCTCTCCCCTCTCTCTCTCTCTCTCAATTTGCTTATTATCTTCACTCAATCTATCTATCTCTCCTTCTATTTCTTCCTTTCTCTCCCATTAATACTCAATCTCTCGATCTCTTTCAATCATTCTTTATGCTCTCTCTCATGGTGCTCTTTTCTTTCTTTCACTCCCTCTTTTCTTTGTTCCTTTCTTTCACTAACTTCTCTATCCTCTATCTCACTCTCATTCTCCCTCTCATTCTCTCTTCTCTTTACTGCCCCTTCCTCCATCCCTCAATCTCTCATTCCCTTATTCTCTCTCTCTCTCTCTATTTCTTTAATTCTTGTCTTTCTCTCACTCTCCCCTCTCTATCTTCTCCCTCTTCTCACTCACTAAACCTCTCTCCTCTCCTGAATCCATCCATCTACTCATCTTTTTTTATTTTCCACACATCTCTATCTATTTCTCTTCAAACACTTAATATCGGTCTCTTCATATCTCTCTCTTCGACTTCTCACCCTTTTTTTAAGCTCCTTCTCTCACTCTTCTCTTTATACATCTTTTGTCTCTCTATATCTGTTACTCTCTCTTTCCATCCTTATCTCACACTCTGCCTCCCCTTCATATCTCTATCTTCTACTTCTCACCCTTTTTTTAAGCTCCTTCTCTCTCTTCTCTTTTTAAATCTTTTTCTCTCTATATATAAATTACTCTCTCTTTCCATCCTTATCTCACCCTCTCCCTTCCCCCTCTCTCTCTCATTCTCTCATACTCTCTTATTTTTTCTCTCTCATATATCTCCATCAATTTCTCCTCTCTACTTTTGTTCTCTCGCTCTCTTATATCTCCCTCTATTCATTTCTTTCCCTTTTCTCTCCCTCTCTCCTTCTGCTCTCTCTCACTCATTTTTTCCTCTCTCTCTCCCTCTCTCTCAACATCTATCTACTCTCTCCCTCTCTCATTCTCACTATTTCCCTCTTTCTCTTCTCTCGCTCACTCTTTTTTCTCTCTCTCATTTTCCCTCACTCTCTCATTTCCATCTTCTCTCATTATTTTTTCTTTCTTACACATTTTCTCTCATTTATCTCTCTATGTTCCCCTCTCTCTCACACTTTTCACTTGATCTCTATCTTGATATCAATTTATCTCTCTATTTCCCTCCCAAATGCTCTCACTCTAACTTACTCTTTCATTCACACTTTTCTCTCTTTAATCTCTCCTTTTTTCCATTTTCTTTTCCTCTCACTCTCAATCTTCTCTTTTTTTCACACACTCTCCCTCTTCCACCTATCCATCTCTATATGTTCTCTATTTTCTCTCCATTCTCCCTCTCTATCCCCACTCCCTTGCTCTCTCCACTCTAATACCCTCCCTCTCTCTATCTCGTTCTCAATTCTCTCTTTCTACTATTTCTTTCCATCTTCTCTATCTCTTTCCCTTTTCACTCACACCTCTCTCTCTCTCCATGTCTTCCAGACTCTCTCTGCTTCTGGATATCTCTTTTACCTTCTCCCATCTTGTTATCTCTCTCTACTCTTCTTTCTCTCTATCTCTATCTTGCTCTTTCTATGACTCCCTCTCCCTCTTCACTCATGAACTCGCCTTCACTGTCTTTTTTTATCTCTCTACAATCTCAATCTATTTCACTCGCTCAGTTTCTTCTCTTGCTCTCTCCTCAATCTCCCTCTCCTGTTGTTCTCTACACTTCCTCTCATTTCTCTCACTTTCTCCCTCCCATGACCACTCCCTATATCCCTCTCCCCCCTCACCTGCTCTCTCTATCTCTGTCACTGTGCCATTCCCTCTTTCTCTCTCTTTCTCTATCTAGCTATCTGTCTCTCTCTCTTTCTCTACCTTCCTCTCTCTCTAATTTATAATCTCTGTCTCATGCACTCTCCCTCTGTCTCTCATCCTCTCCATCACATATCTATCAATCTTAACTCCCCCTCTCTATCTCGCTTTCAATTCTCTCTTTCTATATTTTTCTTTCCCTCTTCTCTATCTCTCTCCCTTCTCTCTCTCTTCTCCCTATGTCCATGTCTTTTAGACTCTCTCTGATTCCATATCTCTTTCTTACTATCCCCCTCTCCCTTTCTATTTGCACCCTATCTCTCTCTAAAAAGCACCATACTTTGATATCTCTCTCTCTCACTCTCTAATTTTTCTCCCTCTCCCCATCCCTATCTTAAAGTCTCTCTATCACTCTATATCTCTTCCTCAGTCTAACTCTGACTTACTCCTTCATCTTTCTCTTTCTTGCTCTCTAGCTTTCTCCCTCATCTCTCTTTCTCTCTCCCTCACTCTATCTCTCTTCTCTTTCCCTTCTTATCTTATTCTCTCCACTCCCTTTCTCACCCAGGCAATATCTCTCACTATTCTCTTTCTCTCTCCCTCTCTCTCTCACACACACTCTCTTACACTCCTTTCTCTCATTTGCTTGCCCTCTCTCTGTCTCTATTCTATCTTTTGATCTCACTCTCCCTCACTCTCTCCCTATCTCACTCTCTTTTTACTCTCTCTTAATATCACTTTCTCATTATTGCTCTCTTTCTATCTCAATCATTTTCTATTTACTCCCCTCCCTCTCTCCCTGTCTCCTTCGGATTTTTTTTCACTCTCTCCTTCACCTTCTTTTGCTCTCACTCTTTCCCTCTCTACATCCACTCTTTGTCTCTCTCCCTGTCACTCTCTTCCTCTCTCCCTTCCTCTCACTCCCCCTTTCCCTCTTTCTTCTATATTAATGTATATAAACCTATACTTTTCTCTTTTTGTTCCTTTATCTTCTCTATCTCTCTCTCCTGCATCCACTCTCACTCTCTTAATCTAACCCACATATTTGTTCTCTCTTTTCTCCCTATTTCTACTTTTTCTCACTCACTTTCCCTTTCTCTTTCTCTCTTTCACTTCTCTACCCCTTTCTCATGCTTTCTATCATGCTTCCTCCCTTTATCTCTCTCGTGCACTCCACTCTCTCTCTCTCTCTCTCACTTTTCATGAAGCACTTTTCTTTCTCTCTCTCACTCTCTCCCATTCTTCCCACTTTCACTAATTCTGTCTCACTTTTTCCTACTCTCTACGTCTATGTCACACTTATTCTCCCTCCGTCTCTCTTACACACACACTCCCTCTTGAATTTCCTTCCTCCTTTACTCTCTCCTTTCCTATCTCTCAACCTTATGTATTCTGTCTCTTTCTCTAACTATGTTCTTTCTTTTTCATTTCTATCTCATTTCTTTTACGCCCCACCTTTCTCCTCCGCACTTGAATCACTTCCTATCTCTTTCTCTCATCTCCCCTCCTCACTTCTCTCTTTCTATCTACCATACTCTCACTCATTCTATCTCTCGCTGTGTCATACACAGTTTCTATCTACCTCCTCATCTCTATCTTTCTTACATCCTCTTTCTTTCAAGCACTTTCTCACACTCTTCTAACTCCCTCTACCCCTCTCTCTCTCTTTCTCTCTATTCTTCTCTTTCATAATTCCTATATCTCTCCCTCACTCTTTCCATCCCTCTCTCTCCCTCTCTCTTGCTTCCTCCCTTGCTCTCTCTCTCTCTCACCTTGCAACTCCATATATCCCTCTCTAACTCTCTCTAGCTCTTCTAACACTCCCGCTCTCTCACTCCCTCTCCTCATCTCTATCTTGAAGTCTAACTATGTCTCTATATCCCTCCCCACTCTCCCTCTCACTTACTCCCTCCTCTTTCTCTCCTTTGCTCTCTATCTTTCTCTCTCCCTCACTCTCTCTTTTTATCATTCCCTCTCTCCCACTTTATCTGTTTTGCTCTCTTATCTTATTTTATCCCCCTTTCTCACACACTCCTTCTCTTTTGTCTGATCTCTCTACCTCTCTTCAATCTTTAAGTTTCACTCTCTCTTTATCCCTCTTTCTCTTTATATGATTTTCTCGTTATTTCTCTCTTTCTATCTCACTCTTTTTCTCATTGTCTCCCCTTTATTTCTCCCTCTCTCTTTGCCGCTTTCTTTATCCTTCACTTTCTCTAACTTTTCTCCTCACATTTCTTTTTTTATCTGCCTCATCTCTCTTATCTATCTCTGTCTCACACTCTCTACTTATTGCTTCATCTTTCTCTCTCTCGTTTTTTCAAGCTCTTTCTCATACCCTTCTATCTCCTTCTAGGACTCTTTCTCTCTACTTTTATTCTGCCCTCTTTATATCTCTCAAACTTTCTTTTCATCCTAATATCTATCTCACTCTCGCTTTCTCTCTCCCACTCTCTCTTCCAGTCTTACTATCTCTCTCTATCTCATCAAACAACTCTCTTTCTCTCTTTATCTTCTATCTATCTCATCATTCTCTTCACTCACTTCTTCTTCTCTCACTCTCTTACTCTTTGTTTCTCTCATTCTCTCTCCCTCTCTTCCTCTCTCCCTCTCATGCCCTCGATCACTCCCTCTCTCATGTATCTCTCACTCTTTTATTTCTATCACTCTCCACCTCTCTCTCCCTCCTCTCTCCCTCTCCCTCATCTCTCCCACTCCCTCCCACACTCATTTCATTTGCCTTTTTTTCCTTTTTCAGTCACTCTCACATTTCCTACCACTCTCTCATATGAATTATCACTCTTTCTCTCACTCGTGTCCTCTCACTCACTCCCTCTTTTCTCCATCGTCTCACTCACTGCTCATCTCACTCTTACTCTCTTTAATCAATTCCTCTCTCTATCTCTCTCCTCTACTCTCCTCTCCTTTTTCTTATTATTTATGTCACTCATTCTTTTAATCTCTCGGTCTCTCACACACTTTATATCTGCCTCTTCGTCTCTCTATACCTTCTCACTCTTTATTTTAAACTCTTGCTCACTCCCTTCTATTTTTATCTCTAGTCCTTCTCTCTCTATATCTCTCACTCCATATTTCCATCCTTCTCTCCCTCCCTCTCTCCCCCTCACTCTCGCTCTGCCTTACTCCATTGCCTTCTCTATTTGCCCTCTCTTTCTTTTCTCTAACTTGTATTTCTCTTCTCTCGCTTCTCTCTCATACTCTTTTTCTC
>JAKZJZ010000865.1:5000-35639 GCA_022702705.1 Papilionanthe hookeriana x Papilionanthe teres
ACCTCTAATACCTTTAAGCTTCAAAATATCATCGGTAGGGAGTAGCTTCTTGAATAATTTCCAACAAAAGAAGGACATAGATGGAGTGATAAATTTATTCCATAATTTAAGTACCCCAATCATTTTTATGCCAATTGAAGCAAGAGTGGTAAACAAACTTAGAAAAACTTTGAGTAGATGAATTCTTAGGTATCAATCTATCCTTTCCATTAAGTCTGAATAGGAATGGATAAAATCTTGTTAATAATTTCGGGATTAAGATAATGTTGAAGCATTTCGAATTCCATTTATGATCTTTCCAGCAATCAAGCAACAATCATAATATTAGAAGAAGAAGTATAATGAATAGATAAAGATTCATCATACAACCACTTATCATACCAAAAATTAATTTGACCATTACCAATATCCCAAGTAAAGAGATCTTCGACCTTCATTCTAATTTTAAGCGGCTCCTTCCAAGTTCTAGAATCACCCACTTTATAATGTACTTGAGTAGGATGAGTATTATAACAGTATTTACCATGCATGAATTTAAACCAAAGAGAATCATTAGCTCTAAACTTGAGCCACCGTTTACAATAGAAGGAGAAGCTTAGGTGTTGAAAGCTTTTAAACCCAAGACCACCACAATCAACAGGCTTGCACAATTTGTCCCGATTTGTCCGGTGCATTTGTTTGTGATTACCTTCCCATAAGAATTTGTTGAACATAACGAAATTAATTTACGAGTACTCTTCTTCATTCGATCATTTGAAGGATGTAAAGAGGAAAAGATGTTAGAACACTTTTAAGAAGAGTTATTCTTCCCCCATTAGATAAAAACTTGTTAGACCAGTAGTTAAGTTGTGAAGATATCTTAGCAACAATATCATCAAAATGGCATAACTTCCTTCTTCCCTTAATCGGTGGAAACCCCAAATACAACAAAGGAAAATGAGCCTCTTTAAAGCCGGTGAAATCAGCAATCCAATTTTTAATAGATATGCTTGATTTTAGAACCTGCTAGAAATTGGCATTTAGGTTTGTTGAAGAGCATACTGAAACACTTTCAAACCTAGCCAAAGTTTTCATTAAGCATTTAATGGATTGTTTACTTCCATTAGAGAACACAATAACATCATCGGCATAGGCAAGATGGGAAATTAGTTGTGAAGATCTATGATGAAATTGAGTATATGGATGAGACTGCTTGAATTTGATTTAACATCCTGGATAGATAATCAAAAGTAAGAATGAAAATGTAAGGTGACAAAGGATCACCTTGTTTAATACCTCTACCGGAAGAGAAAAAACCATGACACTCCCCATTGATCATAACAACATAATGATTATTGGTAAGCCATCTAACAATCAAATTACGAAATCGGCTTTGAATCCCTTGCCTCAATACATCAATAATGAAATTCCAACTTATTGTATCAAAAGCTTTGTCCAAATCCAATTTAAAAATAATGTTGGAGCCTCTACACTTTCTATCCGGATCGGTTAAAAGTTCTTGAGCCAAAAGCACATTCTCAGCTAATACTTCTCCCCTTTAAGAAAGCGAGTTTGATTTTACGAAATTAAATCTTCCGGCAATGGTTGTAATCGGCCACAAGAATCTTACTTATGATCTTAGAAAAGGTTGAAGTTAAGCTAATAGGTCTAAAATCGGACCAAGAAGCTTTCATTGTATTCTTAGGAATCGAATAATAGTTGAAGAAGCAAAATATTTAGACAATTGATTACCATGGAAGTAACTTTGTACGAGCGAGTAATATCGGATTTGATAATATGCCAAAATTTTTTATAAAAATCAGGTGTGAACCCATCCGGTCCTGCCGACCTTATCACTTTCCATAGAATTAATGGCAATAGAAATCTCATGTTCATTAGGAGCGGCAGCTAAATCCAATGCTTGATTAATTAATCCAAGTGAAGAAAATATGGAAGCGAGAAAACATATTAGAGTTAGTGGTACGGGCGACGAAATGACTCACTGAAATAAGAAACAACATTCTCGAGCAATATCCTTAGTATTTAACAGAGATCTGTTGTCAATTGTCTTAATTTGGAGGATAGTGTTGATTGATCTTTTGTATTTAATAAGAGCATGGAAAAATTTTGAATTTCTGTCCCCATGATGGAACCAGTTTGCAGCAGCTTTCTGTTGCAGAAATAACTCTTCTTGATGAATTGCAGAATTTAAGTTAGCATATGCAGCAGATAATTGATGTTCAGAAGCTCTCCCAGATTCAACCTCTTTTTCCACAGCAGAAACAAAAACTTCAAGTTTGAACGGACCTTTTGATGAATATTTCCAAATACATTCCGAGTTCCATACTTTAAGTTCCTTAGCTAGTCTTTTATGTAAAAACCATAATTTGATAATAGGATTTGGAAAACCGAGTGATAGGAGCACACCAATTCCTCTCGATTACTTTCTTGAAATCGGGGTGATCAAACCAAACATTTAGATATCCGAATGAATTAGATTTCACCACGGAAAAAGGACACGACAAACAAGCAAAGGAGAATGATCGAACCCATTCTAGCCAAATGTTTAACTTTGGAAATAGGGAACATGTTAATCCAAGATTGATTAACTAATATTCTATCAAGCCTTTCATATAATGATCCTCTCTACCAAGTAAAAGGAGAACCATCAAAGCCAATATCAACAAGCTTGGCAGAATGAATATCATTAGTAAATTTCGGCATCTCGATTAAATTGGGATTCCCGCCTCCTTTCTTCTCACTAGGATGAGCAATGCGATTGAAATCTCCACCCACCATCCAACTTTCGACATTGTTAAACTAATCTCATGAATTTTATTCCAAAGCTCTATTCACATCATTAGGGAGAGAAGCGAGCATACACAAAGGATGCGGAACCACGAAAATGATCTAACCGAAAATGAAAATGTAAAATGCTGGGAATGATCAAGAAGAACATTCACCAATAATTCCTTTCTATAAAGCGACGGATCTTATTAGAACAATTTGATAAAAAAGAAAATCCGGGAAATTTTCGATGTATTTATCAAAATTAGATTTCACCAAAGGTTCCAAAAGCACAATCACCCAAAACTTATGCATCCTGTTTAGACTCAGAATTCTATTAAGGGAGCCAGGATTGGCCACTCCCCTAATATTCCAGCATATGAACTTAATCATGAAGAGCAAGCTTTCCACTTCTAGTAATCCTAGAAGAGGAAGAAGGAATAATGTTAGCTTCAGATATAGCCGATAAATCAGTAGATTTCTTTTTCTTTTTAGACTTTTTGATCAACCAATCATCCTTAAGATCATTAGCGGCGAGCATCAAGATTATCCATGGAAGAAGTTAATCCATCTTGAGCAACATTTTGAAAAATGGGATAATCAACGAGGTTTGGGGATAGTTGAAGCCGAATTATACTGTATATTATTTGAAAAGTTTAAATCTCTTCCAACATGTTCAATAACGATACCTTCTTTCTCGAGAATGATCAAATCGAAGAAGTTTCGGAATGAATAAAAGATGGAACATCCGGTACATTAGAAACATTTACGGATTTCGAATAACATTCGCAAAGATAAATCGAATTACCAACGGGATTTATTACATCCATAGCAGAATTGTTTGCAACAGGCTCATTGTCAGTAAAAATAACTCCTTGATTAATTTGAACCAAGGTTGAATTAGAATCATCAGAAATAGATGCAGGATTAGATAAAGATAAAATAATTTCAGGAACTTCAGAAGGAAATGAAGGAAGAATGCCAGAAACAACAGGAGCCTTTCTCCCAACTTCTACAGCGAGCACTGATAACGGGCATTACGGCGGGCACTACATCGGGTACGGCGGGCACTACATCGGGTACGAGCGGGCATTACGGCGAGGCACTACATCGGGTTTGGAGTTATGCGAAATAACCACCTTAGCATTTGCGGAGCCTAAGATTAGGATGAATCCTATAACGGTTGTCTTTACAATGACCAAACATCTTGCAATTACAACAGTATGCAGGCCTTTGTTCTATAAATATTGGTTGCCAATAACCATTGTGTGGAGATCCAAGCCAAATTTCCTTAACATCAGGAAGAGTAATGTCTCTTTCAACTAGAATCCTTGCTAGTGAAGGTGCTAGACAAATTAAAAGTAGAGATATCCAATTTTAAAGGCTTCCCAAAGCGATACCAATTGCATAGATCACTTGATGATTGAAATATTGTAATTTCGGATTAGGAATTCTAAACCGAAACGGGAATAATAGGAGCTTCTTGATTAGAATCAAAATCGGGAGACCATTTCGGAATTTTCATATATTTTCCATCCATCATCGAGAACTTTTTAGAAAACAAATTTGCATAATCCTCATCCTTAGAAAGCTTAATCATAATATGCCTTCCATCAAACGATCTAACCTTCCATGAACCGGACAATTTCAAATCTTCAAAACATTTCCTTATTCTTTCCATCTTAGGATGCCCATATTGAAACTTCCCCACAAGAGTATATTTATGAACTTCAACCAAAGAAGCAAGCTCGGAATCCGTGAAGATTAAGGCGAGTTTACCTCCCTTCTTGCTTACTTGTTTAATAAAAGGGCAATTACCCCTACCGAGCAATTGTTTCATGATAGCAATTAGGAAAAACCAATTTATACGATAGATCCGCGGCAGCATTTACCACATCGACAAAAGTAGTCTTGCCGGGAATAGCAATAGAAGAAGAATCGGCCATGAAGACAAGAACAATTCAAAAGATTTGAATTTCAAGAACCGGGAAAACCAAAAGAATAAAAAAAACCTCCAATCCAAATTGCGGAAGTCTATCCGAAAATCGAATTCGACGAGAAGCAAGAAAAGTAGGATCAAACAGATGAAAACTCCAACTAAAATCAAAAGAATTGAATAGAATTTGCAAATCGCCTCAAGAAAACTTCCTGGAAATCCGGATCTCCCATCTTTTATATATATATATATATATATATATATATATATATATATATATATATATATATATATACATGTATATATATATATATATATTTATATATATTTATACATAAATTTATATAACATTATTTTTAAATTTTAAATATTTTAAGTATAGTATATTATTTTAAATTAAATTTAATTATAAAAATATTTAGTTGTTAAAAAAATTATATATATATGTATATATATATATATATATATATATATATATATATATATATATATATATATATATATATATATAATAATAATAATATTTTTTAAATATTTTAATTATAGTATATTATTTATAAATATAATTTAATTATAAAAATATTTAATAGTTAAATAAATTATAAATAAATAAACTTATATGTGTATATATAAATATATATATATATATATATATATATATATATATATATATATATATATATATATATATATATATATATTTATGTAAAATTATTTTTTTATTTTAAATGTTTTATGTATAATATATTATTTATAAATATAATTTAACTATGAAAATATTTAATAATTAAATAAATTATAAATAAATATATATATATATAGTTATATATATATGTATATAGTTATATATATATATATATATTCTTTTTTATTTTAAATGTTTAAAGTATAGTATATTTTTTATAAATATAATTTAATTATAAAAAAATTTATTAATTAAATAAATTATAATTAAAAATATTTATAGGTATATATATATATATATATATATTTATAGATTTTTTTTGAAACAAGAACTTATTATTAGATCTAGGAAGTCTATTACATCTCAAATGAGGGATAGACATAAGGTCCCCATGCAAAAGTAAACTAAAAGCAAAGTAAATAGAAGATCTATCATAGAAACCATTATATGGACAGCAAACAAGCAAATTCGATGAAGAAGCTCTAGTGGCAAGCCAATTTGCTGGTTGATTTCCTTCTCTATAAACATGACTCCACTTGATATGTATAGTTGATGCAATTTGATTGATTTGTTTATCCAAATTTGAATGTACCAAGGAGCTGTAGCCTTCTTTAGTAGAATATTTATCAGGGTAGCCGAATCAGTTTCAATATGAATAGAAGGATGATTATTTATTAAAGCTGCTTTCAGACCCCAAAAAATAGCTATGACTTCAGTTATAAGAGCATTATTGGCAATAATAGAGTCTGCTTAGAAACCGAAGTATTTACCATTATGATTTCTACCAAGAATACCAATACCACCTACACCATCATTGTAACTTCCATCAACATTGATCTTAATCCGAGGGAACAAAGGAGGAGTCCACTGAATTAACAAAAGGTTTAGCTGCCATTTGATGATGCTTTATATTAAAATGCTTCCTTATCTTGAATATATAAGCCAAATAGTGATTAATTACCAACTGAGAAGAGAACTCTTTATCTTCAAATAACACACCATTTCTTGAAAACTAGATAAACCAGAAAACTATTAAAGGAATATAAAATTCTGCAGTCCCTTTCCAATCCAGCCAGCAAGCTATAATAGAGTTCCACAATGAGAATTTAACTTTTGTATTGCAGCTACTAATAACATAATTCCATATTTTTTGAACTTCTGAACAATTCAGGAAAAGATGATAGATGGATTCTTCGTTGGAGGAACAAAAGATACATCTAGAAGGACCTCTAATACCCTTTAATTTTAATATATCATCAGTAGGTAAAAAAATTTCTGAACAACTTCCAACAAAAAAATGACATGGAAGGTGAAATGTATTTATTCCAGACAGATTTCCCCCAGTCATTATTAGAGGAAGATTCATTAGAAAGCAGAATAAATTTTGATAAGCTTTGATAAGCTGGGGCTTTAGTAAGTATTCTGTCCTTTCTATCTTCCATAATAGGCACAGTTAAAATTTTCTCCATGGTCTCCTTGTTAACAGCAGATTGAAGAACAGATTTATTCCAGGTTCCATTAATCCAACAATCAGAAACTTTATTAATTGCTGAGAAATGACTGTATTGAGATAAAAGAGAATCATTAAACAACCAGTTATCTTTCCAGAAATCAATCTGACCATCTTCAACCTCCCAAACAAAAAGTTGTTCAGCAAACTCTCTAATCTTTAACAGCTCCTTCCAAGTTCTTGAGTCACCCAGGTTTAGCTATAGTTTGAGTAGGATGAGAGTTATAACAATATTTCCCATGCATAAATTTAGCCCATAAGGAAGAATTGGATCCGAAATTTAACCACTTGTTTACGAAATAAGCAAAATTTAAATGCTTGAAAAATTTTAAAACCTAAGCCTCCACTAGACAAAGGTTTGCATACCTTCTCCCAACTCGACCAATGGAAATGCTTTTGCTGACCTTCCAACAAAAACTTATTGAACATTATGGAAAGTAACTTTTGAGTACTTTTCTTCATTTTAACCATCTAAAGAGTGTAGAGAGGAAAGGAAGTTAATACACTTTTAAGTACAGTTATTCTACCTCCATTGGATAAAAAAGAGTTTGACCAGCATTGGAGTTGGGAAGAAATCTTAGAGACTACATCATCATAATGTGATAGTCTCCTTCTACCTTTAATTAAAGGAAACCCCAAGTATTTAAGTGGATAAAAAGCTTCTTTAAATCCGGTAAAATCGGAAATCCGAGTTTCTTATATGGACATTCATACAGGAGCTAGGAAGAAATTGACATTTGGATTTATTAAAAACCATACCAGAAACCTCTTCAAAGCTGGCTAAAGTTTTCATAATGTGTTTAATAGAGCCTTTGCTGCCATTACAGAAGACAATGACATCATCTGCATAAGCCAGATGACTAATTAGTAGATTAGATCTATGCTGGAATTGGACATGTGAATGGTTGAGCTGCAGCTGATTCAGCATTCTAGAGAAATAGTCAAATACCAATATAAAGAGATAAGGGGATAAGGGATCCCCTTGTTTAATCCCTCTACCAAATTGAAAGAATCCATGGCTACTTCCATTAATCAAAATACTATAATAATTGTTTTGAAGCCATCTAGAAATCAAGTTACAAAAATCAGTACCAAATCCTCTAGCAGCAAGAACCTCCAATACAAAAGCCCAACTGACAGAATCAAAAGCTTTGGATAAATCTAATTTAATAATTATGTTAGAGCCTCTACAAGCTTTATCAATGTCAGTGAGTAGTTCTTGTGCTAAAAGCACATTATCAGAAATATTTCTTCCTTTAATATAAGCAGATTGATTAGCTGAAATCAGTTCAGATAGAAAAGGCTGCAGTCTTTCCACAATAATCTTGCTGAGAATCTTAGAAAAAATGGAAGAGATACAAATGGGTCTAAAATCACGCCAACTAGTTTTAATTTTATCTTTAGGAATAAGTATAATGGAGGAATCAGCAAAGTATTTAGGGAGCTCTACCCTCGCAAAATGCTTTAGCGACGGGAATCGATTTGCCTTTGATTATACCCCAATATCTTTTATAGAAATCGGATGAAAACCCATCGGGACCAGCGGTTTATTAACATCCATGGAGTTAATAACTTTAAGTATGTCCTCCTCATCAGGGATCTGGATTAGATTATCACCTTTACCTTTGAGAATTCCATCTCTTATTAACTCAGCAAAAAATAAATCAGTATTGGTGGGTTTGAAAGAAAAGAGCTTCTGAAAATACCCAATAGCATCATTAGCAATATCTTGAGAGTTATATAACCAGCCCTTTAGATCAGACTTAATTTTAAAAATAGTATTAATTGATCGCCTGTATTTGATTACAGCATGAAAGTATTTGGAATTTCGATCTCCATAAAGAAAATGATTAGTAGAAGCTTTTTGTAATAGGAATAATTCCTCATTAGCTATAGCAGTACTTAATTTTTCAGTAGCTTCATACAGTTGAGATTCAGCACAAATACCTAACTCCACCTCTATCTCCTTAGCTTTAACAAGGTTTTCAGCTTTGATGATGTTTTTAGTCAGATTACCAAAAACATTCCAGTTCCAATCATTTAAAGCCTTAGCCAATACTTTTTGAGATTGCCAAAGTTGTACCAAAAGATCAGCCTTTGAAAAAACATGAGGACAGACCCAATTGTCCTCAATCACTTTTTGGAAAGAAGGATGAGTAGACCACAAATTTAAGTATCTGAAAGATTTATTCCTAACAGCAGGCATTATAGAAAAGATAGCTAGCAGAGGGGCATGATCAGAACCAATTCTAAGCAAGATGTTGCACCTTGGATATGGGGAACATATCTAACCAAGCCTGATTAGCTAATAGCCTATCAAGCCTTTTTACCTCTCTTCCAAGTGAAAGGAGACCCTTCAAATCCAAGATCAAATAGATTAGCTTCTCTAATATGATTGGAGAAATTGAGCATATCCTGTAACTTTGGAGCTCTGCCACCCTTCTTCTCACTAGGATGAGCAATAGAATTAAAATCTGCCCCAACAAGCCAACCTTGATCAACATTCTGCCTAATAATGTGAAAATGATTCCATAGCTCCTTTTTATCATTGATGGAAGAAGCAGCATAAATAAATGTAACAAAACCACTGAAATGCTCCAGCTCAAAATGAAAATGCAGAAATTGAGAAAGATCTAGAATTATATCAATTTTTAACTCTTTCCTACAGAATAACCAAATCTTGTTGTAAGAGTTAGAAATAAAGTTGAAACCTTTGAATTTATTGGTGAATCTACCAAGATTAGATTTCACCAAGGGTTCAAGTAAAACAACCACCCAAAATTTATGAATCCTGTTCAAACTCATTAATCTATTAAGGGAGCCAGGATTTGCCACTCCTCTAATATTCGAATAGATGAATTTAATCATTAGGCATGACTCTTCTCCCTCTAGTCAATCTTGAGAAGGAAGGAGTAGATGCACTTGAAGGTATGATATTAGCATCAGAAAGATGTTTCAGTTCCAAAGATTTTTTCTTTTTACTTTTTTGCACTACCCAGTCACTTTGCAATTCTTTATTTATAGCAGCTGTGTTGATAGTTACTTCAGTACTGATTTGATCCTTATGCTGAAAAATAGGATAATTGGTATTTTGATGTAATGCTTCCCCAGCCATATGTGTATCATTCTTATTTGTATCAGTTGAATTTTCAGAAACAGGAGCAGTAGATAAACCCATAGAATCTTTACCAAAATCCACAGCAGACATCTCTTTTTGTGGCTCAAGAGCAGGATCAATCACAATATAAGTCAATAAAACATCAGAGTTACCAGACATATTGTCATCCAAAGCAGTTTCAGTAGAAGGTACATTATCAGTAACTAATTCAGTGACTACAGAATTTTGGACAAGAATAGAATTCCCGACAACATTGTTGTCATCAGAAATAATAAAAGTTTGCTCATTACCTCCAGCAGTAGTAGTATCTAGATCTTTAACAATCAGATTTCCCTTCACAGCATCACTATTTAAGTTATCATCTTTACTTTTAATAGGTCTCAGATTAGGTTGAAGTCTGTAACAAAGATCCTTGGAATGCCCAAACATTTTACAATGATGGCATCAATATCACAATAGGTTGCCAATACCCATTATGTGGAGAGCCCAGCCAAATCTCATCAATATCAGGAAGTGTGATGTCTCTTTCCACAAGAATTCTAGCCAAAGAAAGCCTAGACAAATTGAAGGTGGACATATCCAATTTCAGTGGTCTTCCAATTGCAGTCCCAATGGCATAAATAACTTGGTAGTT
The DNA here is from genome assembly GCA_022702705.1 of Papilionanthe hookeriana x Papilionanthe teres. Taxonomy (NCBI): domain Eukaryota; kingdom Viridiplantae; phylum Streptophyta; class Magnoliopsida; order Asparagales; family Orchidaceae; genus Papilionanthe; species Papilionanthe hookeriana x Papilionanthe teres. The sequence goes on from JAKZJZ010000865.1 coordinate 15,650, forward strand.
GAAGAAGTACAGTTTCAGATTAGGCAATCTATACCAAATGGGAACAATTGGAGCCTCTTGATTAGGATCAAAATCTGGAGACCATTTCAGGATCTTCATATATTTCCCCTCTATCACTAAAACCTTCTTTGAGAATAAGTTGGCATAATCTTCTTCTTAGATAAATGTAGCATTATATGCCTCCCATCAAAAAGTCCAACCTTCCAATTAACCAATAATTTGAAATCCTCAAAACATTTTCTAATAAGATCCATCCTTGGATGTCCATATTGGAATTTACCAATCAATGTAAACTTATGAAGATCAACCAAAAAGGACAGCTCATTATCAGAGAATATAAGGGCAGGTTTACCCCCTTTCTTGACCACCTGCTTAATGAAAGGGCAGTCACCCTTTCCAGCTGCAGAATCATGATAAATTTGAGGGAAGATAAGTTTATCATGATGATTCCCCAAACCATTCCCAACAACTTCAAGGAAAGAAGCCTTCACAGGAGGAGCAGCCATCAGAAAATGATCAAGAAAAGATCAAGAACTCCCAAAAAAGAAAAACACAGCAACACCCCAAGATTCTCCAGAAATCCAAGGACCATAATTCAACTAGAATTTTGAAACAATCAAAACCCGGAAATCACCAGAACCAATGAAGAAAGAACTGTTAGATCTCCAAAAGGAATCCAACATAACCGAATTGAAAAAAAGCCCGGAAACGAAGACAAGACAGCAAAAGATTTTGAAATTAAAAGAAATAATTTTAAACCAAAGAAATAGTGAGGATCAAACAATCAAAACTCAACAGAACTGAAAGAAAATGATGAACACCTCAAGAATCCTTCCTAAAATTCTGGAGCTTCTCTCTCATCCCCCATCAAAGCTCCATATATATAGGTATATATATATATATATATATTAATATATATATGAATTTATTAAATATTATTTTTTATTTTAATTATTTTAAGTATAGTATAGTTAACAAAATTATAACAGTTAACAAAATATTTAATAGTTAACAAAATAATAAATAACTATATATATATATATTTATAAATATATATATTTATTTATATAAATATATAATTATTTTATATTATTTTTTAATTTTAAATATTTTAAGTATAGTATATTATTTAAAAAAATAATTTAATTATAAAAATATTTAATAGTTAAATAAATTATAAATAAATAAATAAATATATATATATTTATATACACACATATATATTTAATATATATATAAAATAATTTTTTTATTTTAAATGTTTTAAGTATAGTTTATTATTTATAAATATAATTTAATTATAAAACTATTTAATAGTTAAGTAAATTATAAATAAAAATATATATAAGTATATATAAATATATAAATATATATATAAATATATATATATATATATATATATATACATATATATATATATATATTTATTTATTTATTTATTTATTTATTTATTTATTTATTTATTTATTTATTTCATTTTATTCTTTTATTTTAAATATTTTAAGTACATGATATTATTTATAAATATAATTTAATTATAAAATTTTTATACTTAAATAAATTATAAATAATTAAATATATATGTGTGTATATAAATATATATATATATATATATATATATATATATATTTATTTATAATTTATTTAACTATTAAATATTTTTTTAATTAAATTATATTTATAAATAATATATTATACATAAGAAATTTCAAATAAAAAATAATATTATATAAAATTATATATATATATATAAATTTATTTAATATTATTTTTAATTTTAAATATTTTAAATAAAGTATATTATTTATAAATATAATTTAATTATAAAAATATTTAATAATTAAATAAAATAATATATATATATATATATATATATATATATATATATATATATATATATATATATATATATATATATATATATATATATATAGGTATATATATATATATATGGTATATATATATATATATAGGTATATATATATATATATAGGTATATATATATATATATATATGTAGGTATATATATATATATATATGTATATATATATATATATATAGGTATATATATATATATATAGGTCAATATCTGACCAAAAAGTCAATATCTGACCAAAAAGTCAATATCTGACCAAAAAGTCAAGTATGGTCAAAATGATCAATCTTTGACCCAATGACTAACCCATTGACCAAATAGGTAAACTTTCGACCAAAAAGTCAACTTTGGTCAAAATGATCAATTTTTGACCCAACGACCAACACATTGACCCAGTAGGTCAATGTTTGACCAAAAATCAATTTTGAACAAAATAGTCAATTTTTACCTAATGACCAATTATTAACCGAGTAAGCCGATCTCGACCAAAAAGTCGACTTTGGTCAAAATGGTCTATCCTTGACCCAATGACCAACCCATTGACCCAGTAGGTCAACTTTTGACAAAAAGTCATCTTTGGTCAAAATGGACAATTCCTGATCTAATGACCACCCCATTGACCCAATGGGTTAACTTTTGACAAAAAATTCAATTTTGGTCAAAATAGTCAATTTTTGACCAAATGACCAATAATTGACCCAGTAAGCCAATCTCTGACCAAAAAGTCAACTTTGATCAAAATGGTCAATCTTTGACCCAATGACAAACCCATTGACCCAATAGATGAACTTTTGACCAAAAAGTCAACTTTAGTTAAAATGGTCAATTTCGACCTAATGACCAACCCATTGACCCAATAGGTTAACTTTTGACCAAAAAGTCAACTTTGGACAAAATGGTTATACCTTGACCCAATAACCAATCCATTTACCTAATATGTCAATTTTTGACCAAAAAGTCAATTTTGGTCAAAATAGTCAAATTTTGACCTAATGACCCCCCATTAACCAAATAGGTTAACTTTTGACCAAAAAGTCAACTTTGGTCAAAATGGTCAATTTTTGACCCAATGACCAACCCGCTGACCAAATTGGTCAAATTTTGACAAAAAAATCAACTTTTTGGTCAAAATAGACAATTTTTGACCTAATGATCAATTGTTAACCCAATAAGTAATTCTTTGACCAAAAAGTCAACTTTAGTCATAATTGTCAATCCTTGACCCAATAACCAACCCACTGACCCAACAGATCGACTTTTGACTAAAGAGTCAATTTTGGTCAAAATAATAAATTTTGACATAATTACGATTATCGACCTATTAGAGTCGACTTTTGAAAAAAAAAAGTCAATTTTCGACCTAATGACCACCTCATTGTCCCAAAAGGTCAACTTTTGACCAAAAGTCAAATTTGGTCAAAATAGTCAATTTCTGACACAATGACCTAAATGTCAACTTTGGTGAAAATGTTCAATCCTTCATCCAATGACCAACCAATTGACCCAATTTGTTAACTTTTTACTAAAAAGTCAAATTTTGCCAAAATGGTTAACCTGGACCCAATGACCAACCTATTGACCCAATAGGTTAACTTTTGACCAAAAAGTCAATTTTGCTCAAAATTATCAATTTTTGACCTTCTGATCGCCTCATTGACCTAAATAGGCCAAATTTTGACTAAAAGACAACTTTGGTCAAAATAGTCAATCCTTAACCCAATGACTAACTCATTGACCCAATAGGTCAACTTTTGATTAAACGATCAATTTTGATTAAAATAATCAATCTTTAACTTAATGACCAATTTTTACCCAATGAAACCAATCTTTAAACAAAAAGTCAACTTTGGTCAAGATGGTTAATCTTTGACCTAATGCTCAACCCATTGACCCAATAGGTCATCTTTTCACCAAAAAGTCAACTTTGGTCAAAATGGTCAAACCTTGACCCAATGACAAACCCATTGGCCTAATAGGTCAACATTTGACTAAAAAGTCAATTTTGGTCAAAATAAACAATTTTTGAATTAATGACCCAATAAGTCAATCTCTGACCAAAAAGTTAACTTTGGTCAAAATGGTCAATCCTTGATCCAATGACAAACTTATTGACCCAATAGGTCAACTTTTGACCAAAAAGCCAATTTTAGTAAAAATAGTTAATTTTTTAATTAATGACCAATTATTGACCCAATAAGTTAATCTCTAACCAAAAAGTGAACTTTGGTCAAAATGGTCAATCCTTAACCCAATGATAAACCTATTAACCCAATATTTTTATTTATAATTTATTTAATTATTAAATATTTTTATAATTAAATTATATTTATAAATAATATACTATACTTAAACATTTAAAAGAAAAAAATATTATTATATAAATTTATATATATATATATATATGCATACCATTTTGACCAAAGTTGACTTTTTGGTCAAAAGTTAACCTATTGGGTTAATGGGTGGTCATTAGGTTAAAAATTGACTATTTTGACCAAAATTGACTATTTTGACCAAAATTGACTTTTTGGTCATAGATTGTCCTGTTGGGTCAATGTGTTTGTCATCGGGTGAATGATTGATTATTCTGACAAAAATTAACTTTTTGGTCAGAGATTGACTTATTTGGTCATTAATTGGTCATTAGGTCAAAAATTGACTATTTTGACCAAGATTAAATTTTTGGTCAAAAGTTAACCCATTGGGTCAACGGGAAGTCATTAGGTCAGAAATTGACCATTTTGACCAAAGTTGACTTTTTGGTCGAAAGATTGACTTATTTGGCCGATGTGTTGGTAATTGGATCAAGAAGTTGACCATTTTTACCAAAGATGACTTTTTTGGTCAAAAGATGACCTATTAGATCAATGGGTTGTTCATTGGGTCAAAAATTGTCCACTTTAACCAAAGTTGACTTTTTGGTCAAAAGTTGACCTACGAGTCGATGGGTGGTCAATTAGGTCGAAATTTGATTATTTTGACGAAATTGGCTTTTGGTCGAAAAGTTGACTTATTGGGTCTATGGGTTTGCCATTGGATCAAGGATTGATCATTTTGACTAAAGTTGACTATTTGGTTAGAGATTGACTTATTGGGTCATTAATTGGTCGTTAATTCGAATTTTTTTTATTTTGACCGAAATTAACTTTTTGGTTAAATGTTGACTTTATTAGGCCGATAGGTTGGTCATTGGGTCAAGGATTGATCATTTTGACCAAAGTTGACTTTTTGGTCGAAAGATATCCTATTAGATCGATGGGTTGGGCTTTAGGTCGAAGATTAACCATCCGACCAAAGTTGACTTTTTGGATCAAGATTGGTTTACTGTGTAAAAAATTGGTCATTAGGTTAAAAATTGACTATTTTAATCAAAATTGACTTTTTGGTCAAAGTTGACATATTGGGTCAATGGGTTGGTCATTTGGTTAAGGATTGAAAATTTTGACCAAAGTTGTTTTTTGGTCAAAATTTGACCTATTTAGGTCAATGAGGCGGTCAGTAGATCAAAAATTGACAATTTTGAGTAAAATTGACTTTTTGGTCAAAAGTTGGCCTATTGGGTCAATAGGTTGGTCATTGGGTCAATAGGTTGGTCATTGGGTCGAGGATTAACTATTTTGGCCAAAGTTGACTTTTTAGTCAAAAGTTAACAAATTGGGTCAATGGGTTGGTCATTGGATGAATGATTGACCATTTTCACCAAAGTTGACATTTAGGTCATTGTGTCAGAAATTGACCATTTTGACCTAATTTGACTTTTTGGTCAAAAGTTGACCTTTTGGGTCAATGAGGTGGTCATTAGGTCAAAAATTGCCAATTTTGACCAAAATTGGCTTTTTTGTTCAAAAGTTGACCTATTGGGTCAATAATTGGCAATTATGTAAAAAATTTACTATTTTGACCAAAATTGAATTTTTGGACAAAAGTCAATCTATTGGGTCGGTGGGGTGGTTATTGGGTCAAGGATTTACCATTTTGACCAAAGTTATTTTTTTGTTCAAAGGTTGACATGTTGGGTCAATGGGTTTGTCATTGGATCAAGGATTGATAATTATGACCAAAGTGTTGACCTCAATTTTGGTGAGGTCTTTTGCTTCTCTCTTTAGTACTTAGGATCTAGCCTTAGGCTTTTCCTTTGACTAATCTTAGAGGACTAGAAATGGAACCCACCATTCAAAAATTCAAACTACTTCTTAACTCCCTGCAAACCCCACAAGCTTGATTGTAGACCCCTAATCACCTGAGGGTTAAGATCGATGTGGAGGTTTAAAGGATGAGTTCCCTATGGGACTCTTTGGCCTTAGGAATACCCTGGATGGCACGGTGCAGTGAGGGTTGACTTGCACATACACTACACTCTCACACACATTCCAAATCCTAAAACCACACTCTCACCCAACTTGACTTCGTGACTCATGTAGGTAATCCATATGGATGGTCCTTAACCCTTAAGCCCCTAGCTAATAAGGTTAGGAACAACATAGTGAATGCCTCAAATGAGTCCTCCCATGGCTCATATGGGCTTAATATGGCTTCATGGCTCAACCAAAATGATTCCATTCTACTAACATTCAATCAATCTTCATTTTTCCAAAATTTCAATTTTTGACCCCTGGGGCCTTACACCCACTAAACCTACCAAATGCCCTTGAAACTACCCAAAATTTGCAAAATCACCTAAATTACCCAAAATTCCTCAAAACCAATCCTAAACACTTCCCACCACTCAAATTGACCATCTTTGTCCAAAAATACCAAAATTTCCAAAAAAACCCCTAACCCCCCCCCCCAAAATTACCAAAATACCCTTTTACCCCAAAACTCCAAAAAATTCTAAAAATTCCCAGAAAATTCCAGAAAATCTCAAATATTCTCAATTTCATTTTTTTCAACTATACCATGGGCCAATTTTGCCAATTTAGCCCACTTTTACCAAAACTCCCAATTTGACCCATTTTTTAACCCAAGTGAACCCAATGTCAAACCAAACCACCCCAATTGACCTAAATTTTGGTCCAATTCAATTCTAAACTTCAATTCAATATCCTCAATATCAATTTAGACCAAATCCAAGTCCAATTTGATTGACATTTGGGCCCAATTCAATTTGGGGCTTAAGGCCCGATTTTGACCCATGACCCAAACCTAGCCGATTCAACTCTAATTGGTCCCAAATCTTTTCTAAAGCCTTCCTAACATCCCCATAAACAAAACACTGACTTGATTTGCCCAAAATTTGAACCTAAACTCCACACAAACCGAACCTAAAACCAAAATCCCTTAAATTGACCTAAGCCCTAACCTAACCCAAATGGGCCCAAATCCCAAAATTAGAGCCCAACCAAAGCTGAAAACTCTTTGTAACACTCCCATAAAACATTTTTCAACATTAATTTTACACCAAATTCAACCTTAGCCCAACCTTAGCCCAAGTTAGCCCAATTTGGCCCACCTTGGCCCCTTTACAAAAAAAAGCTCAAATTCAACCCAATTTTACTCCAAATCACACCAAATTGATTCCAAACCATTCATGAAGCATCCCTAAACTAAACCCAACATTTATTTGGCATGGTCTTTCACAAAATTCTTCATCCAAAAGTCCATTTTGAAATATAAAGGCCCACCCATGTAAGCCTTTTAAAAAGTCCAGTTCCACTAAACCCAAAAGCCCAAAAATTCATCCAAAGCCCACATGACAATTCCTTCTCATCTTCCACTTGATGAAATCATTCCCTAAAGTTTGAAACCTATGATTAAATCATTACAAATTATGCTTTATCCAAATTCCCATCAAAATGCCAAAATTCCAAAAATCCATTCCCATGAAATTGACCAAGCCATTTCCCAAGCCAAATGTGAGCCAAGAAGCCATGCACAAGCCACATGGGAGCCATGAAAGCCTTGGACTCCTTACCAATCCATTAATGGTGAGAGAGGGAACCCTTTCTTAACCAATGATTAAGCCTTTTTACCCTTTCCATGATTCCCCTAACCCAAAATTAATCTAAATGATCTTGATGGAGACTTCTCCACTCCAATTCAGCTGAGCCATATGATTCCCTTCAGCCAAATCAGGCCTTGGTGGGTGCACCAAGCCCATTTCTATGGGTTGACCTAACCAAGTCCAAAAGAGCCTCTTCCCCCATTCCATTTAAATCAAAACCCTTTACACATGGCAACAGTCAATTGAGCTCACAAACCTCAAGCCTTGACCTTCCTGACCATGAGGGTGACCTGACCCTGCCGGCCAGCCGCCTGGGTCGCCGGAAAACGCCATGCCCGAGAGCTCCATGTGAGCCAAAAAATTCAAAACTCACCTGCTGAGCTGTCCCAACCTCAATGGCCACTAGAGCTCTTCTTCTCCTCCCCTGAGCAGCTAATCCCAGCCTTCAAACCCCCCTGGGAAGCCCTCTAGCCATTCCTATTTAAACACCACCCCCTCTCGGCCAAAGGAGTTGTTGAACCAAACCTTACCAAAACTCTACCAAAATCACTCCAGATCCCTCTCCAGACATAGAGAACTTGATCCCCACGGAAATCCAGCCCTAAAGCCCTCTCTGTGAGTCCAATTTTGGAGTTAAAATTCAAGCCCAAAACCAGGACACTTCACAACAGTGATCCAATCTTCAAATTGATTGACTCTACACCTTCACCGGACGAGAGAGAAGTTCCCCAGCAAAAGCCCCCTCACCGGGCCAGCCATTGCTTCCGACCTCCGAAGCTTTGTGATCGGCCTTGGTCACTTTTGTACCTAGGCATTTCCACTAGAGCAAGAGACTTCATGCGGAGCTTGCTTGGACTCGATCGAAGGTGACACAACCCTCGGATCGAGCTTCGCTTCTGCGAGCAAATGTATGAACTCACTCTTCCTTCGAGCTCTCGGAGATTCTCCATTTAGTTTGAGTTGATTTCGATGCACCTTAACCAGTATAGATGTGTTCGTCTCTTCAAGACGAATCGATAGAGTATAAGAACACAAAAATCCATGGAGAATCGAGTGAGATCTTAAGGTTTTAGTGTGGACGGTTACGAGTGCACACCGGTCGGAGACGATGGCGAAGCGCGTTGGATCGCACGTGTATCGAGCGGATGGTCGAGATCGAGCCGGACGGCCGCGATGGTACGTGAATGGCGGGCCCCCGTAGCGCTGACTCAGATGGCGGCGCCGAATCACTGAGCGATGCGTGGGCTTTCGATCCGAACGAGGATGACGCGGCACCGAGTCGGATAAGTAGGAAATTAGTATTTTTTGGATTTATTTAAATACCAGAACTTCAAAAATTCATATCTTTGCATAGAAAAATCACAAAAATAAAATAAAAATACCCTCTTGCTCGATGAATAGAGGAGAATAATGTGGAAAAGAAATCAAGTTAACTGGATGAGTATTTTATTTTTAATAATTTATTTACTGTTTCCAATGTTTTGATTCTCCATTTGCATAGACAATTCACCATGGCATGAGACCATAGGGCTTTTGAAGCATCTGATCTTGGAAACATTCTCTGAATTTTTTAAGGTCAGAGGCCATCTCTGTGAAAAGTTATTGATTTTTCAAGTTCATGTCACTATTTTAGGTATTCTAATTCCAATAATTACCATGTTGTAAAATAAATTCTAGGAAAATTTGGTGGTGTTGCTTAGAACCAGGGGACCCTATGAAAAATATATTTTGAGTTAATTCATTCATAATAACCCTAATTAGCCTAAACTCCTAAAATTGAATTTGAATTAATTAGGGTTAACCACACACCAAATTGACTTGAAAACAATTCTCCATTGCTTTTTAGGGTCAGAGGAACCTACATAAAACTTTGAAATCAATTGGACTTGATTAACCCCACCAAATGGATTGATTAAGCCTCATAAATAAAATGGAACTTTAAAAATTCATAACTAAAAAAATACTTTTCAAAAATTCACAAAAATGGTTTTGGAGCTTCTTTGATATCAGGGGAGTTCAGGAAAATTAAAATTGGAATTTTCTAAAAAAGTTGATTTTTCACAATATTTTAATATTTTAATAATTAAAAAATAATAAAAATCACAAAAATATTAAAAATCATAAAAATGTCACATTTTGACTCCTAATCACTTAGGAACAAACCAAATATTTTTCTTAAGTCCCTAGGATAAGATATTGAATTTTAAAGGCTTAATGTAATTTTTAATATTAAAAAATGAATTTTCAACCTTTTTCACTAAAATAATTCTAATAAATCAAAGAAAAATAAAAAAATTATAAAATTTGTTTCTCTGGACTCCTTGAGGTCAAAGAAATTTAAGAAAAATATAAAATCTATTTTTCAATTTTTATTTTATTTTAAAATTAATTAATACTCTAAAATTCAAAATAATTATAATAAATAAAATATAATTCAAAAAAATCACCAAAATTGGTCCAAGTGGTCCTATAGTCATTAGGAACATCCCATAATTTTCTTAAGGACAGAAACCTTTCCTTGGTAATGTTGTTGAATTTTCCTTGAAATCCCTTATTTTTCACTAAAAATAATTATATAAATAAATTAAATTCAGAAAAATCACATTTTCTCCTCTAATGTCTTAATTGACATGTGAGTGAGGTGACATAAAAATTTCAAATTCATTTGAGCTCAATTTAATGAGTTATGAAATAAATAGGCCTAAAAGGGCATAAATGTAATTAAACAATTTTAACCCTTAATTAAAACTTTAGGTTTAATCAAAATGGAGGGTAAAATATTTGATTTTAACTTTCTCTTGGATGATTGAAATTTAGGGAAATTAAAAGGGTAGAAACCCATTAAATACTTTGAAAATATAAAAATGAAACTCTAATTAATTAAATAATTTAAATTTTGGAAAGAATATATTTAAAAATTGGATTATTAAAATAGAGATATTATTAAGAGGATATTTATTCTTTAATTTAAAAATCCCTAAATAAGTCACTTCAATAATATTTAGTTCTTAATTAAAAATTAAAATAATAATCCAAACTAAATAAATTAAAAAAAGTAAAAGAAGATAACCCTTAAATGAATTAAAGCTTAAAATGTTAAATGGTCCAATAATTAAAATCAAATTTAAAATCTTGGAATTAAATTAAATTAAATTAAATTAAGTCAAGTCAAAGTTTAAATTAAATTAAATTAACACCTTAACAATTAAATTAAATTAAATTTAAAATATTGAACCTAAAATTAAATTAAATTAAATTAAATTAAAATTAAAATTAAATTAAAATTAAAATTAAATTAAATTAAAATTAAATTAAATTAAATTAAATTAAAATTAAATTAAAATTAAATTAAAATTAAATTAAATTAAATTAAATTAAATTAAATTAAATTAAATCAAATTAAATTAAATTAAATTAAATTAACATCACTTAACAACAAACCTAAATGAAAACATTAAGAGTTAAATCAAAACATATGAAAGATTTCGACACCTTTTTCAATATAAGTAAATCTAAAACATAAAAAGTTAATCCGAAATATAATATCACTTAAAATGTAAAGATTTAAATTAAATCTAAAATAATTCGAACCCTATTCCAAACTTAATAATCATTAATTAATTTTTATAATTAAATCAAATCAAATTAAATCATTAAAATATTTATTACTTTGCCCTTTAAAAGGCTTTTATTGTTATAACTCTTAAATGAAGCATCGAGTGAAGTGTCACTTCACACATAAGATATTCAAATATCCTAAGTTCACTGAGCAAGAAACAAAACAAAATTAAAACCCTTTGATGATTAATTCATCAATACTGATAAAATTCATTTGAACTCAGAAATAATCCCAAAAGTATTGAAAAGATGTTTAAGATTCGTCTTAAACACTTCCTCGATACGATGGGGTGTTTTGAAGAATAATTGAACTTAATTGTTCTTTGGTGAAGAAAATCATCCTTAAACAAAACCAACAACCTAGACATCATAAGAAATCACTAAGCAATAGGATTAGGATTACGGTAGGCAAACCAAAACCTTTTCCCTTAGCTTTACCCTAGGTATTTCTTGCAAAAAAATGTTTAAATGCTCTAACATGTGTTTTAAGTGTAGCTTGGGATGACGGGAAGACCCTCCAGGTACGCTTTTACTTTGTTGTAATTTACTTACATGCGCTGCACTTTACTATTTCTTGCATGTTAAACAAGATTGTTGCATGAAAACTAAAACCTTTAGGATAGCCAAAAAACTGAAACCAAAACTAAATTAAAAGTCACCACAAGATAAAATTCACCGCCACAACATTCCAAAATATAAAACAACTCAAAATTTAATCACAAACGAACAACAAAACTACGATTGCAACTAAATTAAAACGTCTCGTTGAATGATCGGGAATACCTCGGATGACGTAACCCACGTGTTGCTAACGGGATTTCCCACGGTCTAAATGAAAGTGTGGAACTCATTCGGTTGAGTTTAGCAAATTCATACGGACTAAGTGAATTCGATGAAAATAACGGTGGCGGGATGACGGAGCAAGTGGGATCTTAATCGGTTCTGTTTAAACAACTTTAAGATTTGTTTTAAATAAAATATTAAAAATATTTGGACTTTAAGACTCTTCTAAACCAAAACACTTTTCTCATCTCCTGATTATCATTTTCTAAAACTAAAACCTCTGCAACAACAAGGAGCTTGGAGCATGGTGGGCAGCACGGCCATCGTCATCAGTAAAACTCGGGTCTACTTCAGAAAACTTTCCTTAGAATTAAATAACCAAGCCATAGGACTTCGAGGTAGTTTGCCTAGTGAAACATAAATCCTCAACTTTTCGTTAGGCATTTGCATAATCATATTGTGCGAATTAAGTCCTAACCGGTCTTAGGATTCTGAGGTAGTCGTTTGGCACGACATAAACCCTCACATCTTCGAGGCTATTTGTATGATTATGTCATACAATATAAGTCCTAATTAATTAAAATTGGTAAGATTGAAACATTAAATAAATTCCCAAATTGAAGCCAAACAATAGGATAGTTTGGGAAGTTTCCAAGATTCTTCTTGGATCCTCAGCTTCTCCTACTTTTCTTCCTTTAGACTTTTAAAATAAAGCATTACTGAATTTGAGCTAATCCCTATTGAAATTTCAAAAATCCAATCCTTTGAAAACTTTAAACTTTGAAATTCTTGAGAGCAAAAAAACTGATCATTATTTAAGATGTAATTAACTATAGGGGCTTGCCCTTATAGGAAACTTTAAGAACCCAGGTAATATAAACCACTGCTTAATTCCTTTATATTAAGCGGGGAACTTGTCGGCTTATAAAATTGGTTCGCAGACCAAACAGACGTCACAAATCTTTTAGTTTATTTAATCGAGCCCCATCATCAAGCAGTGTGTCTATTCTTCGGGATAAATACACGGTTTGTGGTGCGGTGCTCGTTTATATAAACTATTCGGGATGTGAGATCGGTTTGATTTCATATCTTAAAATTTTCAAACTTAAAGTTATTTTCAAAATCAAATGCTTCTTTCTAAAACTATATATATATATATATATATATATATTATATTAAATTTAAAATTTAAATTCGCGAAAATTTCTATAGGCGACCCCCTTTTCAAAACACAACCTAAAAATATGCCGACAATTTCTGGCGACTCCGCTGGGGACTAGTTCCTTTTTCCATTTTAATCAGAGGGTTTTGCTTTTATAAATCAGTAGTGTATCCATGTCCCTAGTGGAGCAAACTACCATTCTTCCGTTGGAATACCCCGTTCATTTCTGTCTTGAACGAGTATAGTCAACTTCTCTTGGATTTAGGAGCCATTTGTTTAGACACCCCTAAACGAGAGAGGTTCGAAATCCTTTAACCTCTTTTCTGACGTGGGGTGGACCCCCAATAGGTGTTAGTTTAGGAGCGGTCCTTCGAGTCGAGAAATCTTGCATAAGACTTTCTCTTCCTTTCCAATTCTAAATCGGGCCCTTTACCTTTTCTATAACCTTTTTCCTTTAATTGTTTTGTTTCTAACAAACGAACCCGCTAATAAACAATCTCTTTTAAAAATCTCAAATACACTAAGATAAATGAAAATGTACTCGGACTCTTTCTTTTTCGTCCTAAACTTTACGACGAAAGGAAGTATAATTCGGGACTGAAATTCGAAGTCTGCCCTGCAGAAAATAATTGCCCCAAAGTTAATCTTCTCCTTCACCAATGGAATGGACTTCGCCGTTTACAAGGATGAGCTGCACGACAATGGAATGATCCGTTTTGGACAAGGATTTGGTAATACAGATATCAAGTTCGCTGACATCACTCTCTTCACACTAATGGACAAAGTGTCAGAAATTGAGAAACCCCTGATTGAGTTCAACCTGAAATCAACTCAAGAATTCTCTCCTACGAAGGGTTCTAGTCGAAAGGAGTACTACTTGTTCGTAGGAGGACTCTTGTCTCTACCCCCACCGGTCTAGTCATCTCTGCACCTACCGGCACGCAAGCCGAAGGGGATGGAAATCCAAGTCTGTGATGAGCCTATCACCGTGGAGGGTACAGATTTTGCTGTAATACCGTCTATTTTTGAGATTAGGTTCAGTTCAAGAGTTGCACCCCTAACTCGGACTCAAAGGAGAAATAGAAGCAGAAAGATCGCCAAGATCGAGAAAGCCAAAGCTGCTGAAGTTGCTTTTCTAGAAGAAATTCCTGAGGAAAGAGAAGAGCGCGAGTATATACCTCTGTTGGAAGGGAGTAGGTTTCACCCCCTCTCTGCTGCATCGGATGAAGAAGATGTCCGAAAGATTGCCGCTACACTACCCCGACCAACATATTATAGTAACTGCAAAAGAAAAAGGGTTAAGACTAAGCCATTTTCTTGACTGCAAGCTGTGATAGAAAGATTGGCAAAGAAAGAAAGATGCCCTGTGTCAGAAATCATATGAAGGATGGGACGGGTGCCAGCTAAATCCCGCCTCGGACCGCGAATAGAGCCTGTTGCTGCCACAGAGAAACCAAAGAAGAAGATAAAAGCCAGTTCACCCGTTGTTGTATCGGGTCTACAAATTAGGGAGGATACCACCTTCCAGCATATAGCTGACAGATCATCCGGTCCTAGGCTTCCGGCTGCAAGAAGGATGGTATGGCGACCTACTACTAGCGAGCTAAGATCAAAACAATGTCCCGAGAAGAAAAGTCTCTTCAGGAGACTTGAATCAGAAGAAAGCGCTACTGCAATAAAGGGGACTCCCAGAAAGGAACTTCAACAACCGTCACTTGACAACTGCGAGACCGTGCGGAAAAGGCCACTATAAGAGGCCATGGACAAGTTAAGGACCGGCATCCAACGGTTAGCAAAAGAAAGAGAAGAAAAACTAGAAGATGAAGTTGATTCATCAGAATTTATGAATGACGAGTATGCTGAAATCAACATGGTTGAGACGCGAGCATCATCAGCTTCACAAGGTGCTCCAGCGGCTGTAGAAAGAGATGAACTGGAAGTGATGAGAGCACGACTTCAAGAGAAGGATGATACAATTTCCCAGATGGCAAAGAGGATGGAAGAGATGGCTGCCGTTTTAGCCATTCTCCAGAGTCAGGTTCAACCTCACAAAGAGACACCCCCAGAAATTATCCATATTGCAGATGGAGGAAAAGAGATCACATCCATCAACGGAGACGAACAACCAAAGAAAGATCCTACACAAAGCATGATTCCTGAAAAGGACATCAAAAACATGGTAAAACAGCAGGTGCGAGAGGCCTTAGCACAATCTAAGAACGGAACATCTATTCAGACAGGTAGACCTTACCCCAAAGAATTTGATGTGGTCCAATACCCGAAAGGCTTCGTACCACCTCTGTTCAAAACTTTTGATGGAACGGGGAACCCCCGGTAGCATGTCACACATTTTCGTGCTAGTTGTTGCAATGCCGGTGGGAGTGACGCTTTACTCTTCCGACAGTTTGTCAGCAGTTCAGCAGGGATTTCCTTCTACTGGTACGCAGAATTGCCGAACGGTTCAGTAAAGACCTTTTCAGAACTAGAGAATCTCTTCGTTAAGCGGTTTGCCGGGGCTCAGCACCACATCACTATCGGTGATCTAGAGGTGGAGCAACAGAAACCGAACGAGACTTTAGTGGATTACATACTTCGATGGAGAAACTTAAGCATGAAGTGTGAGCCACAGCTACAAGAGCAACATGCAGTCGGCATCCTACTTAAAAGTATCCATGGCCCGATAGCACTTCTCCTTAAAGGATTTACAATCAAAACTTTCGAGAAGTTGCTTAACAAGGTCGGGAGCTTGCAAGAGGAGGCAAAGCAGTTAAGTTTTGTAGACAAGACCCATAAGCAGAAAACTGTGAAGACATTCGAAAAGAAGTTCAGAATCGTCGCGGCAGTAGATAAGGGCAAGCAGCCAATGCAGATACCGCCAGAACGACCACAGCCTAGTTACCAACCACCACAACGAACATACCAACAACCGCAATAGATCTATCAGCAACCTCAGCAGGGCTATCAACAGCCTCGACCGAGCTATCAGTCGCCTCAGCATTATGAACAACTGCCTCGTTCATCGTGTACCTTAAGAGAACTTCTAAATAGAGAATATCCATTCAAAACTGAAGCAGTAATGAAGATGTTTCGCAGTTTAATGAAGACATCAGATTTTCAGCTACCAGAGCCCAAGAGGCCGTAAGAAGACAATAAGAAAGATCATCCAAACTATTGCCCTTACCACTAGATGCTTAGACACAAGATAGAGGATTGCATCACTTTCAAAAGCTGGCTTGATGACAATCTCCGATAAGGGAACATAACGATCCCGAAGGAATACATGAAGGAACCTCAAAAAGGAGGTTTCATCAATGTTATCTCGACGGATCCTATTGTTCCGATAGACCCTTACACGACCGATGATGGATGGAGTACCGTCTGGACAAAGTCTTCAAAGAAAATTTTGGATCACATCCAGACCGCTTCGGTACGCGCTTCAACTCAGAGTTTGAAACCTGTCGAGCCGGCACTATCACTTGCGATTGAAGAACCACCCCAGAAGAAAGAGAAGATCGTAGAAGAGAAGAAGACCGAGGCTCCGAAGAGTAGACTAGGGGTTGCTTATCTTAGGATGGTTGTTTTCGATTCGGGGGAGAAATCCCTCAAACTCCTGACTCTGTATGATTATTTGCTCGCCCCGGCGGATCTTATAATGATAAGGGTTTTGGCGTTAGCTACGTTTTGACTTTTTCTAACGATTACGTAACTAGCGACAACAGTCTTAATCCGGATCTCGATTCCAATACAAATAACGATTCTCAAATCATACATAACCTCGATGACCACGACGAAGAAGATGTTCACAAGGGAGGCTACGAAAGCTCGACAAGCAAGGAGTCCATTTGTGAATTCCGAGGAGCTCCGATCACGATATAATTAGAACTATCAGATCCCGAAGCAACTCCAAAAGAGCCAGTCATCCCGATTCAAAAGGAGACACCGGCAGATCCAACACCAGATTCAGAAGAGATTACTGAAGTTAATCTAAGAAGAGGAAAAGTTCTACCTCCGAGAATGGGTCCAAAGGATAAAGGAAAGCAAGTGGTTGCTCAGGAAGAGTCAACTCCAGCAGAGGAACTGCCCACTCAGGAAGAAACCGAGGAACATGGTAATAAAGTGGACTACAACGTGCTAGCCCATCTTAGGAAGCTACTAGCCAAACTAAGCATATACGACGCTCGATCTCGTCGAAGGAGATGAGGGAGCTTTGATCGAGGCTTTACTTGATCCGGGAGATTTTTTAGCTCGAATGGCCGGTGATTCCTTCGACGAGGTTTGCTCGTTAAGAGAACATCGAGGTGTTACCTTCACGGACAATGATACGTTATCGGGAACGAGTCGATCACAATCGAGCCGTTATACATTTCAATCACTATTAGGGAAAATTTACGCTCTCCAGAGTGTTGGTTGATCCAGGAGCATCAATCAACATAATTAATCTTCGGACGCTAGCGTATTTGGAAATTGATGCTCGCGAGCTTGAAGCAGACAAGATGTTATTATGAGGCTTCAATCAAAAAGGAGAAAGAGCTCTTGGATCGATAACACTACTAATGAAAACCGGTGATTTAGCAAAGACGACAAGCAAAATTCCATATAATTTATTCGAGACATCGTTCGACGTTCTCTTGGCACGATAGTGGATCCATGAAAACCGAATGGTACCATCGTCTCTGCACCAGTGCATAAAATATTACGAAGGAGGGGAACAGTGCATCAAAGGTGATTTGTAACCGTTCTCCGTGCATGAAATTGGAATTCATGAAGATGCGACCTACTACACGCCTCCGAAGAAAATAATCTTTTCCAGAAATACCATACCAAATGGAGCAAAAGAAATTCGAGACGATGAAGAACCTGAAGTTCTAGTCCAACAGTTACTCACCACTCCCTTACGGCGAGATGGTGAAGGTTTCTCCAGAATTCACACCCGAGGTCGAGGCGGGGACGAGGACGTGGAAGAAACGTTGGAACGAGTTGGACGGAAGAAGCCGGTTATCGATGTTGATTGGGAGAACAGCTCAGAAGAAGAAGAAAAATTGAGAAAGAAACAGCGACAATAAGTCAGAAGGAAGCACAATTCAAGATTTCTCTCGAAGATGAAAAGAATGAAGAATATAAATCAATGTACGAGAAGATTAACCATTATGTACATACTCTTCGATCCATTCTAATAAAATCGAGGGTATGGTGGTCAAGGAAGTGCATGGTGGTGATGCTAAGCCGATCAAGTTTTACCGTGGTGCTTCTTCTTCCAATATTGAAAAAAATGTACAATTTGAAGATGTTACTTCTTCCAAATTAATGGAACTACCTTTTGAGTGGTACTCTCCCTGTGTTCAAAATTTAATTCAACGCGGTGTCTTACCTCGACGATGGACAAAAGGCCGATCACAACACTTTGAAAAATTATGGAATAATGCCGGTCGGCCTCCCGATTCAAAACATGGTCTCGGATTCATCACGGTATGATCGGTTGATGATACGGGATTTTGCTTGGTTGTCACTTGCGAACCTAATAAAGAGCTGCTTGGAAGCCTCGGAAGATCTTGAAGATGCGCGAATCGGAGATGCTCCGCGGAAGTCGAAGAAGAAATTAAATCTACAATAGACGAGTTAATGGAAGTTAACTTAGGTACTAGCGAAGAGTCTAGGCTGACCTTTGTTAGCTCCTTACTCAATAAAGAAGACTCCGAAAACATAATCAAGCTATTAATGGAATTCAAGGACTGTTTTTCTTTGAGTTACGACAAAATGCTAGGATTAGCTCCAGAAGTCGCAGTTCACAGGCTAGGAGTGGATCCTACTTCCGTTCCGAGTCGGACAAGATCCCGGAAGAATGCGTACTAGAAATTGAGCAACAAGTAATAGTCTGAAGTTAAGAAGCTAATAGATGTTAAATTTGTCCGTGAAGAACAATACCCGACTTGGTTAGCCAACGTGGTACCAGTTAGAAAAAAGAATGGTCAGATCAGAATCGCGTGGATTTCGAGAGATTTGAATAAAGCATGTCCAAAGGATGAATTTCAACTACCAATCCCAGAACTGATAATCGACATCGCTTCGACGCATGAAATCTTCTCATTTATGGATGGATCGTCGAGATACAACAAGATAAAGATGGTGCAAGAAGACGAAAAGCTCACGACATTCAGAACGCCGATCGGAGTGTATTCCTACACAGTAATGCCATTCGGACTAAAGAACGCAGGAGCAACATACCAAAGAGCGATGACGAAGATTATTGATGATCTCATTCACAACCAAGTCGAGTGTTACGTGGATGATGTGGTCATAAAAAGTAAGCTGAAGGAAGATCACCTGTATGATTTGAGAATTGTTTTTGAGTGACTAAGACAATTTAACCTTAAGATGAATCCCTTAAAATGCGCCTTCGGCGTCACCTCCGGGAAATTCTTAGGATTTGTTGTCCAACATCGCGGGATTGAAATCGATCCGGAGAAGATTAAAGCTATTTTAGAAATGCCTCCTCCCAAAACTTTGAAACAACTACGATCCTTTCAAGGGAAGTTGGCATATCTTCGACGCTTTATCTTAAACTTGTCGAGTAGGTGTCGATCCTTCTCGGCATTGGTTAAAAAGGACA
>JAKZJZ010000866.1:0-35629 GCA_022702705.1 Papilionanthe hookeriana x Papilionanthe teres
GATCTCACATCCCAAATAGTTTATATAAACGAGCACCGCACCACAAACCGTGTATCTATCCCAAAAAATAGACACACCGCTTGATGATGGGGCTCGATTAAATAAACTAGAAGATTCGTGACATCCGTTTGGTCCGCGAACCAATTTTATAAGCTGACAAGTTCCCCTGCTTAATATAAATGAATTAAGCGAGGTTTATATTACCCAGGTTCTTAAAGTTCCCTATAAGGGCAAGCCCCTATAGTTAATTACATCTTAAGTGACGGGAATCACCTAAGAAAACTCTCGATAATGATCAGTGGTTTTGCTCTCAAGAATTTCAAGGTTTAAGTTCTCAAAGGATTGAAGTTTGGAATTTCAATAGGGAATGAATCAAATTTGGAACATTTTGTTTTGGGAATCCAAAGGAAGAAAAGTAGGAGAAATTACAGATTCGAAGCGAACTTCGGTAATCTCCCGACTATCCTATTGTTTGGCTTGGATTTAGGAAAGTCCTAATATTTATTTAAATGTTTTGATCTTGCTAATTTTAATTAATTAGGGCTTATATTTGTATGATAAAATCAAACAAATAGCCTCGAAGATGTGAGGGTTTATTGTCGTACCGGACGACTACCTCGGAATCCTAAGACCGGTTAGGGCTTAATTTGCAATGCAAGTGCCTAACGAAGAGTTGAGGATTTGTGTTGCACTAGGCAAACTACCTCGAAGTCCTATGGCTTTGTTATTTAATTCTAGGACGGTTTTGCTGAAGTAGACTCGGGTTTTGCTGATGACGATGGCCGTGCCGCCCACCATGCTCCGAGCTCCTTGTTGTTGCGAGAGGTTTAGTTTTAGAAATCATAAATCAGGGGATGAGAAAAGTGTTTTGGTTTAGAGAAAATCTTAATTTCCAGGTGTTTTCAATATTTTAATTAAAACAAATCTTAAAGTTGATTATAACGACACCGATTAAGATCCCACGGTTCCATCATTCAGGCATCATTATTTTTATCGGATTCACTTAGTCCAGATGAATTTGCTAAACACAACTAAATGAGTTCCACACTTTCATTTAGACCGTGGGAAATCCCGTTAGCAACACGTAGGTTACATCATCCGAGGTATTCCCGATCATCCAACAGGACGTTTTAATTTAATTTTAATTGTAGTTTTGTGTTCTGTTTGTGATTAAATTTTGAGTTGTTTTATATTTTGAAATGTTGTGGCGGTGAATTTTATCTTGCAATGACTTTTAACTTAGTTTTGGTTTCAGTTTTAGGGTCTATCCTAAAGGTGTGGGTTTTCATGCAACGATTGTTTATCATGCAAGAAAAAGTAAGTGCAATGCGTTAAATAAATTGCAAGAAGGTAAATTGCAAGAAGGTAAATTGCAGAAAGTAGATTGCAATAAAATAAAAGCGTACTCGGAGGGTCTTCCCATCATCCCAAGCTGCACTTAAAACACAATTAGAATATTTAAGCAAGTTCCTAGATAAAGCTAAGGGAAGGGTTATGGTTTTCTACTAAATTCCTAATCACTATAGTCTAGTCATCTCCTATGACGTCTAGGTTCTTTGTGTTTTGGTTTAAGGACGATTTTTTTCATCAAAGAACAATTAAGTCCAATTGTTCTTATAAATGTCCTATCATATTGAGGAAGTGCTTAAGAATAATCTTAAACATCTTTTCAATATTTCTAGGATTGTTTTAAGTCCAAATGGGTTTAATTATACAAATGAATTAATCGTCCAGAAATTCGAGTTTTGTTGTTATCTTACTCGATGAGCTAGGACATTTGAATATCTTATAGGTGAGGTAACATTTCATTTAATGTTCTATTTAGGAGTTATAATAACCGAAGCTTTCGAGGGTAAATTGGTATTCAAATGATTTGATTTAAGTTAATGGGTTTAAATTTGGAATAGTGTTCAAGTTGCTTTATATTTAATTTCTTTCCGTTTTAGGTGATGTTATTTAATTCAATTTAATTTAATTTAATTTAATTTAATTGAGTTTTAATTTAATTTAATTCAGTTTAGTTTGATTTGATGTTACATTAAATTAATTTGATTTGATTTAGTTTTAATTTAATTTGATTTAATTTAATTTAATTTAATTTAATTTAATTTAAGTTATTTAATTTAATTTAATTTGTTTATTTAATTTAATTTAATTTAATCTTTAATTTAATTTTTAATTTAATTCAACTTTTAATTTCAATTTAATTTAATTTAATTTAATTTAATTTACTTAATTTAATTTAATTTTTAGTTTAATTTTATTTTTAATTTAATTGAAATTTTTAAAATAGTTTAATAATTTAATTTTAGTTTAATGATTAAGTCTTTTAATGTTTTGAATTTGAGTTATCATTTTAATTAAGAATTGAATATCAATGAGATAATTAATTTAGGGATTTTTAAATTAAAGAATAAATCTCCTCCTAATAATATCCCTATTTTAATAATTCCAATTTTATTATTCTTCCAAATTTAATCAATTATTTAACTAAAGTTTAATCATTTTAAATTGCTTAATGGGTTTCTACCCTTTAATTATTTAAATTTCAATCATCCAAATCAGATTAGGATCAAATATTTTACTTGTTAATTTTTTATTAAACCTAAAGTTTTAATTAAGGATTAAAAATTTTAATTACCACTTTACCCTTTAAGCTTAATAATTTCATAACTCACTAAATTGAACTCGAATGAACTTGAAATTTTTATGTGACTTCACTCATATGTCAATAAAGACATGAGAGGAGAAAATGTGATTTTTCTGTATTTAATTTATTTATATAATTATTTTTGGTAGAAAATAGAGATTTCCAACGAAAAATTTAATAACATGACGGAGGGAAAGTTTCTATCCTTAAGAAAATTAGGGGACATTCCTAATGACCAGAGGGCCACTTGGACCAATTTTGGTGATTTTTTGAATTATATTATTTTTATTATAATTATTTTAAGTTTTGGAGTGTTAATTAATTTAAAAATAAAATAAATGTTGAAAAATGAATTTTATATTTTTCAAAAATCTCTTTGATATCAAGGAAATCAGAGAAGCAAATTTTACAATTTTTTTATTTTTCTATGATTTATTATAATTATTTTAGTGAAAAAGCTAGAAAACATATTTTTTTAATTTTAAAATTATCCTAGAGCTTTAAAATTTAATATCTCACTAAGTAGACCTAAGAAAAATGTGGGGTTTGTTCCTAAGTGATTAAAATTCAAAATGTGACATTTTGGTGAATTTTATTATTTTTGTGATTTTTATTATTTTTGTGATTTTTATTATTTTTTAATTATTAAAATATTAAAATAATATTAAAAATCAACTTTTTTAGAAAATTGAAATTTTAATTTTCTTAAATTCCCCTGATATCGGAGAGGCTCCAAAACCAATTTGGTGAATTTTTGAAAGATATTTTGAAAGTTATGAATTTTTAAAGTTTAAAATGACTAAGTGGCTTAATCAACCCAATTAATAGGGCTAACCAAGTCCAATTGACCTCAAATCTTTATGGTGGGTTCCTCTGATCCTAAATGTCAGTGGAGAATTGATTTCAAGTCAATTTGATGTATGGTTAGCTCTAATTAATTAGAGACATATTTTGAGTGTTTAAGCCAATTAGGGTTGTTTTAAATGAACTAACTCAAAACCTATTTTTCCTAGGGTCTTCTGAGTCATAAGGAACATCACCAAATTTTCCTAGAATTTATTTCACAACATGCTATTTATTGGAATTAAAATACTCGAAACGGCAACATGAATTTGAAAAATCAATAACTTTTCATAGGGATGGTCTCGACTTTGGAAAATTCGGGGAATGTTCCCAAATTCGGAGGCTTCAAAGCCACTATGGTCTCATGCCATGGTGAATTGTATACATGCATGGAGAATTAAATGTATGCAGAGAGTAAATAAATTATAAAAAATAAAATACTTGATGAAATTAAATAATTTCTTTTCCACATTATTCTCCTCTGTTCACTGAGTAAGAGGGTATTTTTATTTTATTTTTCTGATTTTTCTACACAAAGTAATTTTTGAAGTTTAGGGAATTAAATAAATAGAAAATACCCCTAATTTTCTATTTATCCACGCGGCGCCAACTCATCCTCGGCATCTCCGAACGCACACGCGTCGCGCTCCCATTCGACGCCGCCATCCGACTCGGCGCTCGCGCGCCCGCGGTTCTTGTACCGTCTCCCGGTCCGACGCCATCCGAGCCGTCCGTCCGCGCGTGTATTGAATGGACGGCATCCGTTCATCGTCCCCGAGCGTCCTCACCCGAGAGCCGTCCACACTAAATCCCTAAGATCTCACTCGAAACTCAATGGATTTTCATGTTCTTATGCTCTATGGATTCATCTTGAAGAGACGAACACATCTATACGGTTATCATGCATTGAAATTAAAGCATTTGAAATAGAGAATCTCCAGAAGCTTGGGATGAAGAATTAGCTCATACCTTTGCTCAGAGAAGTGTGGCTTCGATCTGAGGTTTGTTGCACCTTCGATTGGATCCCGCAAGCTCCGGATGAAGTCTCCTGGTGCAGTGAATTGTCTAGATGTGATTTCGACCAAGCCCGATCACAAAGCTTGGAGGCTGGAGCAGCCGGGTGGCTCGGAGATGGGGCTTTTCTTCGGTGGACACCTTCCCTTGGTCCGGTGAAGGTGTAGGACCAATCAATTTGAGGATTGATCCACTGTGGAGAAGTGTCCTGGTTTTAGGTGGAATTTCAACTCTGAAATTGAGCTCACAGAGAAGAAATGGCAGGGAGATCTCACTGGGGATCAAGTGCTCTGTGTATGGGAAGGAGTCTGGAACAATTTTGGCAGAGTTTCCTTAAGGTTTGTTTCAGCACCTCTCATGGCCGAGAGGGGTGGTGTTTAAATCGGAGAGGGTGGAGGGCCTCCCAGGGAGAGTTAGGGCTTGGGATCAGCTGCTCTTGGCAAGAGAAGAACAGCTCCAATGGCCACTGGGGATGGGGCGACTCGGCGGTGAGAATTCCAAGTTGGACTCACATGTGAGCTCTCGACCATGGTGTTTTCCGGCGGCCTGGTGGCCGGCCGGCCAGGCATGGGTCACCCTCAAGGTCAGGTGGGTCAGGGCTGGGACTTGGTGCAAGAAATTGGCAAGTGCCATGTGTAAAGAGCTTGGATTGAAATGGAATGGGGGGAAGACCATTTTGGGTTCAAATGAGTCAACCCATGGTTTTGGGCTAGGTTCACCACCCAAGGCCTGGTCTTGGGCTGAAAAGGGTCACTTGGGTCAACCAAGAGAGAATGGTGTGGTCTCCATCCATGATGAGGTGGCTAAGCATGATTTAGTGTGTGACATGCTTAAGGTGAAAAAGGGTTTAAGGAGGATTAGGAAAGGGGCCCCTCCTTTTGCCATTAATGGCTTGATCACATGTCAAGTCTTCCATGGCTTCATGTGGCTTGTCCATAGCTTGCATGGCTCATCTTTGGCTTGGGAAAAGTGAAGTCAATTTCATGGAAATGGATTTAAGGAAAATTTTGGTATTTAGGGGTGATTTGGCATGAGGCTTGATTTGGAATTATTTGATGATGAATTTAGGACTTAGGTATTGAGTTTTATTGAAAGTATGATGAGGAGAAATGTCATATGGGCCTTGGGACCAATTTTGGGCCTTTGGATGTGGTGAAGGATGGGCTTTTAAAATGGTTTAGGAAAGTGGGCTTTTGAATTTTAAAAGGGATTTTGGGATGAAATTTTGTAAAGAGGTTGGTCCAAATAATTTTTGGGTTTAGCTCATGGATGTATCATGAGTGACTTGAAGCAAATTGAGAGTGATTTGGGTTTGAATTGGGTTGAATTTGGGCTCTTTTGGTGAATGGGCCAATATAGGTCCAAATGGGCCAAGTTGGGCCAATGTTGGGCTAGGGGTGAAATTGATGTAAAATTAATGTTGAGAAATGTTTATGGGAGTGTTTCAAAGAGGTTTTGACTTTGGTTGGGCTTTGATTTTGGGGTTTGGGCTCATGGGTCCAAATTGGGCTTTAAGGCCAAAAGTGGAATTGGATCCAAATGTCAATCAAATTGGACTTGGGTTTGGTCTAGATTGGTATTGGGAATGTTTAATGACCAAAATTGGGGTCAATTGGGTAGGTTTGGTTTAACATTGGGTTCACTTTGGGTTAAAATGGGCCAAATTGGGGGTTTTGACAAAAGTAGGGTAAATTGACAAAATTGGCCCATGGTGTAGTTGGACAAAATGAAATTGGGAATATTTGGGATTTTTTGGAATTTTCTGGAAATTTTCTGAATTTTTGGATTTTTGGGTCAAGAGGGTATTTTGGGTATTTGGAGGGTATTGGGAGGTTTTCTTGGAATTTTTGGTATTTTTGGGTATGGATGATCAATTTAAGTGATGTGGAAATGTTTGGGATTGATTTTGAGGAATTTTGTGTAATTTGGAAATTTTTTGAGAAATTTGGGTAATTTCAAGGGTTTTGGGTAGGCTAAGCGGGTGTAGGGTCCCGGGGGTCAAAAATTGAAAATTTGGGGAATTGAAGATTGGGTGGATGTAAGTGGAAAGAAGTCATTTTGGTTGAGCCATGAAGCCATATCAAGCCCATATGAGCCATGAAGGGACTCATTTGAGGCATTCACTATGTTGTTCCTAACCCTCTTAGCCAAGGGCTCAGGGGTTAAGGACCATCCATGTGAATCACCTACATGAGTCAGGAGGTCAAGTTAGGTATGAGTGTAGTTTTAGGAAGTGTGTGAAAGTGTAGTGTATAAGTGTAGTGTGTGTGTAAGTCAGCCCCTCACCAGACCAGGCCACTCAGGGCAGTACTAAGGCCAAAGAGTCCTATAGGAACTCATCCTTTAAACTTCCACATTTGATTTCAACCCTCTAGGTGATTAGGGGACTACAGTCAAGTTTGTGGAGTTTGCGGGGAGTTAAGAAGTGGTTTGAATTTCTAAAAGGTGGGTCCCGATTCTAGTCCTCTAAGATAGTCGAAAGGAAAATCCTAAGGCTAGATCCTAAGCACTAAAAAGAAGAAGAGAAGACCTCATCAAAATGAGGTCAACAAATGGACCCCGATAGGTGTGGTGAGTCGACGGAGCACACCGCGCGTATTGGCGTTGACCGAAGAGATCAACACAACCAACACAGATGTCCAAGTGACAAACTTAGGACGAAGTGGAAAAGTTTCTGCTGGGGAGTGTCAAGTATATCTTTGAAACTGGAGATTCCTGAACTCTTGCTGGGGAGAGGAAAAGGAGGTGAATCCCAAATCACATGACACTGGGGAATTTCAATTTAGATTTTATTTTGTTTCAGTTTAAGTTTCGATGTGTGAGTTTAGATTTCAATTTGGAATTTCAATTTAGATTGAAGTTTGTCAAAATTGATTTGAAGGGATTTGATTTGAAATGAAAATTGGAATTCTGAGGTTTTAGATGTAATATCTTCAACCCCAAAAGAAAATCGAATCTATCGGATTGAATCATTACAATGAGGAGAGATCTCAGAGTAATGCGGTATCAGATGTAAAATCCTTAACCTCAAGAGTTTGATTTTGGTGTATTTCATTGCGGTAGGGAAAGAATCCTAAAGCAATGCAGTCTCGGATGTAAAATCCTTGACCCCAAGAATTTGATTTTTGATTTATTTCATTGCGATAGGGAGAGAACCTAAAGCAATGCAGTCTTGGATGTAAAATCCTCAACCCCAAGAATTTAATTTTGATGTATTTCATTGCGATAGGGAAAGAATCCTAAAGCGATGCGAGTTTCGGATGTAAAATCCTCGACCCAAAAGTTTGAATTTTGATGTATTTCAGTGCGATAGGGAAAGAATCCTAAAGCGGTACGGTCTTGGATGTAAAATCCTCGACCCAAAAAGTTTGATTTTGATGTATTTCGAGTGCGATAGGGAAAAAATCCTAAAACGATGCGAGTCTTGGATGTAAAATCCTCGACCCAAAAAGTTTGATTTTGATGTATTTCGGTGCTGATAGGGAAAGAATCCTAAAGCAGTGCGGTCTTGGATGTAAAATCCTCAACCCAAAAGTTTGAATTTGATGTACTTCGGTGCGATAGGGAAAGAATCCTAAAGCAGATGCGGTCTTGGATGTAAAATCCTCGACACAAAAGTTTGAATTTGATGTATTTCGAAGTGCGATAGGGAAAGAATCCTAAAGCGGTGCAGTCTTGGATGTAAAATCCTCGACCCAAAAGTTTGAATTTGATGTATTTCGAGTGCAATAGGAAAGAATCCTAAAGCGATGCGGTCTTGGATGTAAAATCCTCGACCCAAAAGTTTGAATTTGATGTATTTCGGTGCAATAGGAAAGAATCCTAAAGCGATGCGGTCTTGGATGTAAAATCCTCGACCCAAAAGTTTGAATTTGATGTATTTCAGTACGATAGGGAAAGAATCCTAAAGTAGTGCAGATCTTGGATGTAAAATCCTTGACCCAAAAGTTTGAATTTGATGTATTTCGGTGCGATAGGGAAAGAATCCTAAAGCGGTGCGGTCTTGGATGTAAAATCCTCGACCCAAAAGTTTGAATTTGATGTACTTCGGTGCAATAGGGAAAGAATCCTAAAGCAATGCGGTCTTGGATGTAAAATCCTCGACCCAAAAGTTTGAATTTGATGTATTTCGGTGCGATAGTGGAAAGAATCCTAAAGCGAGTGCGATCTTGGATGTAAAATCCTCAACCCAAAAGTTTGAATTTGATATTGATCGGTAATTGATTTTGCAAAGATTTGTAGTGTTGATTTGAAGAGTGTGGAATTTTGGTTTTTCGAGAATTCCATGAAAGTTGTAAAAGGTTTTCATAGAAGGAAATATGTTAGGAGGGAGTATGTAGATGTTACATATCCCATCCAAAAGAGTTGATCGAAAGTTGATGGTTTAGATTGGATACAATTCCTCGCCATCGGATTCGATCCGATGTCAATGGAATCAACCGCTTTTATCCCAGACAAAGGGGAGGAGTAGAACGGATTGGATTTCAGATTTGGGAGATTGAATTTGAATTTTCGATTGAGATTTGATTTGAGATCTGGAAGATCGAATTTGAGATTTGATAGAGATTTGAAATCTGGAAAGATTGAATTTGAAATTTGATTGAGAATTTGAATTGAAATTTGGAAGGTTGAATTTGAAATTTGATTGAAAATTTTGATTTAAGATTTAATTTGAAATTTATGTTGATTTTGTTTATCTTTTAATGATTCAAATTTTATTTTATCGTTTATTTAATGTTCATGTGAATTTGGTGTTCGTCATTTTAGATTTTTTTAGAAAGTTTTCTTTTATTCTTCTTTTTATTTCTTTTACGTTTCTTTGTTCGAAGTTCATTTAACTTTAATGGCGTTTCCCAATCAATTTGCACAAAAGAGGTGAAGGCCGAAAACGTGACATGGTCACTTTCATTCCAATCATGTAGAAGATACATCATACATTTTGATCCGGAATATATTTCATACAATCCATGTAAACTCAAACGGATCGTGTATGATCTTTGTCGATCCATCAAAAGAAGCATCTGTCAAAAATCCATGTCTGAATAGTGGGGTACATGGTTAATAACATCACCTTCCAAGCCATCCTTGGCAAGGATGCCGGCTGGATGTACGTGTTGACCTCATTTTTGATGAGGTCTTCTCTTCTTCTCTTTAGTACTTAGGATCTAGCCTTAGGCTTTTCCTTTGACTATCTTAGAGGACTAGAATTGGGACCCACCTTTTAGAAATTCAAACCACTTCTTAACTCCCTGCAAACTCCACAAACTTGACTCGTAGACCCCTAATCACCTAGAGGGTTGAAATCAAATGTGGAAGTTTAAAGGATGAGTTCCTATAGGACTCTTTGGCGCCTGGGACCGCCTTCAGGTGGCCCTGGTCTGGTGAAGGGGCCGACTTACACACACACTACACTTACACACTACACTTCCACACACTTTCTAAAACTACACCCATACCCAACTTGACCTCCTGACTCATGTAGGTGATTCACATGGATGGTCCTTAACCCCTAAGCCCTTGGCTAAGAGGGTTAGGAATAACATAGTGAATGCCTCAAATGAGTCCTTTCATGGCTCATATGGGCTTGATATGGCTTCATGGCTCAACCAAAATAATTTCTTTCCACTTAAATTCACCCAATCTTCAATTTCCCAAATTTTCAATTTTTGACCCACGGGACCCTACACCCACTTAAACTTACCCAAAACCTCGAAATTACCCAAATTTCTCAAAAATTTCCAAATTACCCAAAATTTTCCAAAATCAATCCCAAACATCTCCACATCACTCAAATTGATCATCCATACCCAAAAATACCAAAAATTCCAAGAAAACCTCCCAATACCCTCCAAATACCCAAAATACCCTTCTTGGCCTAAAAATCCAAAAATTCAGAAAATTCCCAGAAAATTCCAGAAAATCCCAAATATTCCCAATTTCATTTTATCCAACTGCACCATGGGCTAATTTTGTCAATTTACCCTACTTTTGTCAAAACCCCCAATTTGACCCATTTTAACCCAAAGTGAACCCAATGTCAAACCAAACCTACCCAATTGACCCCAATTTTGGTCCAATTCAATTCTAAACTTCAATTCAACATCCCCAATACCAACCTAGACCAAATCCAAGTCCAATTTGATTGACATTTGGATCCAATCTCACTTTTGGCCTTAAAGCCCAATTTGGACCCATGACCCAAACCTAACTCAAACTCACCCAATTCAATTCCAATTAACCCCAAATATTTTCTAAATCTTCCTTAACATTCCCACAAACAAAAAACTAACATGATTTGCCCAAAATTTAGACCCAAACCCCACTCAAACTCAACCCAAGGTTAAAAGGCCCATTTTTGACCTAAACCCAAACCTAACCCAAATTCAACCCAATTCAAATCCAAATCACCCCCAATTTGTTTCAAGTCACTCATGACACATCCATGAGCTAAACCCAACAATTATTTGGCCCAACCTCTTTACAAAATTTCCATCCATGAATTCATTTTTAAATTTAAAGGCCCATTCCTTAAACCATTTTAAAAGCCCACTTCCACCAAATCCAAAACCCCAAAAAATTCTTCCAAAGCCCATATGACATTTCCCCTCATCATACTTTCAATTAAAATCATCCCTAAGTCCTAAACCAATCATCAAATAATTCTAAATGAAGCTTCATCCAAATTTCCACCAAATTATCCAAAATCCTTAAAATCCTTTTTTATGAAATTGACCAAACCTTTTCCCAAGCCAAATGGAGCCATGGAGCCATGCACAAGCCATATGCAAGCCATGAGAGCCTCTTTACATGTCACCATGCCATTTTGGGTAAAAGGAGGAGGCTCTTTCCTTAATTCCTAAAGGTGATTAACCACTTCCATGACTCCACTAAACCATGCTTAAGCCTAATTGTACTTGGATTGTGACTTGACCCCACTAATCAAGCTGATCCAAATAACTTTCTCCTCAGCCCTAAACCAGGCCTTGGGTGGTGCACCTAGCCCAAATGGGTGGGTTGACCCATTTAGGTCCAAATTTAGCCATGCCCCATTCTACTTTGAATCAAAGCCTTTACACATGGCAATTGCCGATTGATTGCACAAACCTCCAGCCACGACCCACTCGACCTTGAGGGTGACCCATGCTCGGCCGGCCGGCCACTGGGCCGCCGGAAAACACCATGGCCGAGAGCTCACATGTGAGCCAACATTGAAATTCTCACTTGCTAAGCCGCCCCATGCCTAGTGGTCACCATGGCCGATCTTCTCCTCACCGAGCAAGTCGATCCCAAGCCCTAACTCCCCCTGGGAGGCCCTCCAGCCAGCTCTATTTAAACTCCACCCCTCTCGGCCATGAGGAGAGCTAAGCACAAACCTTGCCAAAACTCTGCCAAAATTGTTCCAGACCCTTCTCCACCCTTAGAGCACTTGATCCCCAGTGGAATTCCCCTGCCATTTCTCCTCTGTAAGCTCGATTTCGAGTCGAAATTCCACCCAAAACCAGGACACTTCTCCACAGTGAGTCAATCCCCAAATTGATTGGCTCTACACCTTCACCAGACCAAGGGAAGGTGTCCACCATCAATAGCCCCATCTCCAGGCCACCCAGTTGCTCCAGCCTCCAAGCTTTGTGATCGGGCTTGGAAGAAATCACATTCAGACAATTCACCAGACCAGGAGACTTCATCTGGAGCTTGCTGGGATCCAATCGAAGGTGCAACAACTCTCAGATTGAAGCCACACTTCTCTGAGCCAAGGTATGAGCTAATTCTTCATCCGGAAGCTTCCGGAGCTTCTCCATTTCAAATGCCTTAGTTTCAATGCATGTTAACCGTATAGATGTGTTCGTCTCTTCAAGACGAATCCATAGAGTATAAGAACATAAAAATCCATTGAGAATCGAGTGAGATCTTAGGGATTTAGTGTGGACGGCTCTCGGGTGAGAACACTTGGGGACGATGAACGGATGTCGTCCATTCGATGCACGTGCGGACGGACGGCTCAGATGGCGTCGGACCAGGAGATGGTGCGAGAACCGCGGGGCCCGGGCTGCTAACTCAAGTGGCGGCGTCGAATGGGAGCGCGCCGCGTGGCCTTTCGGAGCTGCCGAGGATGCGCTGGCGCCGCGTGGATAAATAGAAAATTAGGGTATTTTCTTATTTATTTAATTCCCTAAACTTCAAAAATTCATATCTCTGTGTAGAAAAATCATAAAAATAAAATAAAAATACCATCTTGCTCGAGTGAACGGAGGAGAATAATGTGGAAAAGAAATCACTTAATTTCATCAAGTATTTTATTTTTTATAATTTATTTACTCTCCGCATTATTTTAATTCTCCATGCATGCATACAATTCACCATGGCATGAGACCATACGGCTTTGAAGCCTCCGAATTTGGGAACATTCCTCGAATTTTCCAAAGTCGAAGGCCATCCCTATGAAGAGTTATTGATTTTTCAAGTTCATGTTACTGTTTTGAGTATTTTAATTCCAGTAAATAGCATGTTGTGAAATAAATTCTAGGAAAATTTGGTGATGTTCCTTATGACCAGGGAACCCTAGGAAAAATAGGTTTTGACTTAGTTCATTTAAAACAACCCTAATTGGCTTAAACACCCAAAATAGGTCTTTATTTAATTAGAGTTAACCAGGCATCAAATTGACTTGAAATCAATTCTCCACTGACCTTTAGGATCAGAGGAATCCACCATAAAAGTTTGAGGTCAATTGGACTTGGTTAGCCCCACTAATTGGGTTGATTAAGCCACTTAGCCATTTTAAACTTTAAAAATTCATAACTTTTAAAATACTTTTCAAAAATTCACCAAATTGGTTTTGGAGCCTCTCTGATATCAGGGGAACCTAAGAAAATTAAAATTTCAATTTTCTAAAAAAGTTGATTTTCAATAATATTTTAATATTTTTAATAATTAAAAAATAATAAAAATCACAAAAATAATAAAATTCACCAAAATGTCATATTTTGAATTTTAATCACTTAGGAACAAATCCCACATTTTTCTTAGGTCTATTTAGTGAGATATTAAATTTTAAAGCTTTAAGGTAATTTTAAAATTAAAAAAATGTATTTTCTAGCATTTTCACTAAAATAATTATAATAAATCATAGAAAAATTAGAAAATTTCAAAATTTGCTTCTTTGATTTCCTTGATATCAGAGAGATTTTTGAAAATTATAAAATCCTTTTTTCAACATTTATTTTATTTTCAAATTAATTAATACTCCAAAACTTAAAATAATTATAATAAAAATAATATAATTCAAAAAAATCACCAAAATTAGTCCAAGTGCTTCTCTGGTCATTAGGAATGTCCCCTAATTTTCTTAAGGACAGAAACTTTCCTTTGGTCATGTTATCAAATTTTCCTTGAAAATCTCTATTTTCTACTAAAAATAATTATATAAATAAATTAAATACAGAAAAATCACATTTTCTCCTCTCATGTCTTTATTGACATATGAGTGAAGTCACATAAAAATTTCAAGTTCATTTGAGTTCAATTTAGTAAGTTATGAAATTATTAAGCTTAAAGGGTAAAATGGTAATTAAATTTTTTAACCCTTAATTAAAACTTTAGGTTTAATAAAAATTAACAAGTAAAATATTTGATCTTAATCTGATTTGGATGATTGAAATTCAAATAATTAAAAGGTAGAAACCCATTAAACAATTTTAAAATGATTAAACTTTAATTAAATAATGGATTAAATTTGGAAGAATAATAAAATTGGAATTATTAAAATAGGGATATTTTTAGGAAGAGATTTATTCTTTAATTTAAAAATCCCTAAATTAATTATCTCATTAATACTCAATTCTTAATTAAAATGATAACTCAATTTTAAAATATTAAAAGACTTAATTAAATTATTAAACTCTTTTAAAATTTCAATTAAAATTAAAAATAAAATTAAATTAAAAATTAAATTAAATTAAATTAAATTAAATTAAATTAAATAATTAAATTAAATTAAATCAAATTAAATTAAATTAAAACAAATTAAATTAAATTAAATTAAATTAAATTAAATTAAAATTAAATAAATTAAATTAAATTAAATAATTAAATTAAATTAAATTAAATAAATTAAATTAAATTAAATAATTAAATTAAATTAAATCAAATTAAATTAAAATTAAATCAAATCAAATTAATTAAACATCAAATCAAATTAAATTGAACTATATTGAATTAAATTAAATTAAAACTCAATTAAATTAAATTGAATTAAATAACATCACCTAAAACAGAAGGAAATTAAATATGAAACAACTTGAACACTATTCCAAATTTAAACCCATTAACTTAAATTAAATCATTTGAACACCAATTTGCCCTCGAAAGCTTTAGTTATTATAACTCCTAAACAGAACATTAAATGAAATGTTACTTCACCTATAGGATATTCAAATGTCCTAGTTCACTGAGCAGGATAACAACAAAACTTGAATCCCCGGACGATTAATTCATTTATATAATTAAATTCATTTGGACTTAAAACAATCCTGTCAGTATTGAAAAGATGTTTAAGATTCTCCTTAAGCACTTCCTCGATATGATAGGATACTTATAAGAACAATTGAACTTAATTATTCTTTGATGAAGAAAATCGTCCTCGAAACCAAAACACAAAGAACCTAGACGTCATAGGAAATGACTAGACTATAGGATTAGGAACTTGGTAGAAAACCATAACCCTTACCTTAGCTTTACCTAGGAACTTGCTTAAATATTCTAATTGTGTTTTAAGTGTAGCTTAGGATGACGGGAAGACCCTCCAGGTACGCTTTTATTTTATTGCGATTTACTTTCCACGCAATTTACTTCCTTGCAATTTACTTTATTGCAAATGCATTTATTTTTCTTGCATGATAAAACAACTGTTGCATGAAAACCCACACCTTTAGGATAGCCCCTAAAACCGAAACCAAAACTAAATTAAAAGTCATTGCAAGATAAAATTCACCGCCACAACATTTCAAAATATAAAACAACTCAAAATTTAATCACAAACAGAACATAAAACTACAATTGCAACTAAATTAAAACGTCTCGTTGAATGATCGGGAATACCTCGGATGATGTAACCTACGTGTTGCTAACGGGATTTCCCACGGTCTAAATGAAAGTGTGGAACTCATTCGAGTTGAGTTTAGCAAATTCATTTGGACTAAGTGAATCCGATAAAAATAATGATGCCGGAAGGATGGAACCCGTGGGATCTTAACCGGTGTCGTTATAATCAACTTTAAGATTTGTTTTAATTAAAACACAAAAACACTTGAAAAATTAAGACTTCTCTAAACCAAAACACTTTTCTCATCTCCTGATTTATGATTTCTAAAACTAAACCTCTGCAACAACAAGGAGCTCGGAGCATGGTGGGCAGCACGGCCATCGTCGTCAGCAAAACTTGAACCTGCTTCAGCAAAACTTTTCTAGAATTAAATAACAAAGCCATAGGACTTCGAGGTAGTTTGCCTAGTGCGACATAAATCCTCAACCTTTTGTTAGGCATTTGTACTGCAAATTAAGCCCTAACCGGTTTTAGGATTCCGAGGTAGTCGTCCGATACGACATAAACCCTCAGATCTTCGAGGCTATTTGTGTGATTTTATCATACAAATATAAGCCCTAATTAATTAAAATTGGCAAGATCAAAACATTAAACAAATGTTAGGACTTTCCTAAACTCAAGCCAAACGATAGGATAGTCGGGAAATTACCGAAGTTCACTTCGAATCTGTGATTTCTCCTACTTTTCTTCCTTTGGATTCACAAAACAAAATGTTCCAAACTTGATCCATTCCCTATTGAAATTCCAAAATTCAATCCCTTGAAAACTTAAACTTTGAAATCTTTGAGAGCAGAATTATTGATTATTATCGAGAGTTTTCTTAGGTGATTCCCGTCACTTAAGATGTAATTAACTATAGGGGCTTGCCCTTATAGGGAATTTTAAAGAACCCAGGTAATATAAACCTCGTTTAATGCTTTCATATTAAGCGGGGAATTTGTCGGCTTATAAAATTGGTCCGCAGACCAAATGGATGTCACAAAACTTTTAGTTTATTTGATCTAGCCCCACCATCAAGCAGTGTGTCTATCCTTCGGGATAGATACACGGTTTGTGGTACGGTGCTCGTTTATATAAACTATTTGGGATGTGAGATCGGTTTGATTTCATATCTTAAAATCTTCAAATTTAAAATTATTTTCAAAATCAAATGCTGCTTTTCAAATTATTTATTTAAATTAAATTAAAAAATTCGCCGACAACTTCTGTTAGGCGACCCCTTTTCAAAATATTACACAACCTAAAAATATGCCGACAACTTCTGGCGACTCCGCTGGGGACAATTCCTCTCTCCATTTTAATCAAATAATTCTGCTTTCAAAAATCGGTGGTGTATCCATGTCCTTAATGGATCAAACTACCATTCTTTCCGTTGGAATACTATGTTCATTTCTACCTTGAACAAGTATAGCTAACATTCTCTCGGATTTAGGAACCACTTGTTTAGACACCCCTAAACGAGAGAGGTTCCAAGATCCTTTACCTCATTTACGAGGTGGGGTGGACTCCCAATAGGTGTTAGTTTAGGAATGATCCTTCGAGTCGAGAAATCTTGCTTAAGACTCTCTTTTCCTTTCCAACTCCGAATCGGATTCCTTACCTTCTCTACACCTTTGAACATTCTGTTCTAAATAAACAAATCCTCTAATAAGTGATTCTTTTAATAAGTGATTCCTTCTTATAAATACATGAACAAAGAATGTGTTCGGACTCTTTCCTTTCTTTTCGTCCTAAAGAAAAGAAGCATAACTTGGGACTGACAACCAGAATCTACCCTGCAGAAATGGAAGCCCCGAAGCTGATTTTCTCCTTCACCAACGGACTGGACTTCGGCGTCTCATAAGGATGAGACTGCCCGACAATGGGGTCATCCGATTTGGACGAGGATTTGAAAGCTACGAACGTCAAGGTCACCGACGCCTCCTCTTTGCAGTCGACAAACAAGGTATCCGAAGCTAAGGAGCCATCGCTCGAGTTCAACCTTAGGTCGACCCAAGAGTTTCCTCCCCGCAAAGGGTCCCGACTAGGAGGAGTACTTCGCTGTCCGCGGGAGGACCGTTCTCACTACCCCCACTTGGTCTAGTTGTTTCCGCACCTACCCCGACTTACGCCAAATCAAAGGGGAAAGAAATCCAAAACTATGGTAAACTCGTTACCGTGGAGGGTACGGATCTTCTCGTAAGACCTTCGTCTTCGAAATCGGGTCCAGGTTCGAAGATTCCGTCGGCCGACAAAGACCCTAAAGAAGAAATAGAAATAGAAGGATCGCCGGAGAAGCCGGTAGCTGCCGAGATTGCTTTCCTGGAGGAAATCCCGGAGCTGCTCGAATATACACCGCTACCGAATATACACCATCGCCCGACTACATACCACTTTTGGGAGGAAGCCGGTTCCATCCCCTCTCCGCCGCGGAGGATGAGGAGAATGTTCGCAAGATTGCTGCCACATTACCTCGACCCGCATACTACAACGATAGCCACAAGAAAAGAACTAGAACTACGCCGTTTGCTCGACTGCAAACTTTGGTAGAAAAGCTAGCAAGGAAGGAAAACTGCCCCGTATCGGAAATTCTACGAAGGATAGGGCGGGTGCCGGTCAAATCCCGTCTTGGGCCCCGAGTAGAGCCCGCCGTCATGACAGAAAAGCCAAGCAAAAGAATGAAGGCTAGCCCGCCTGTCGTAGTATCAGGACTACAGATTAGGGAGGATACCACCTTCCAGCATTTGGCCGATAGACCATCTGGTCCTAGACCTTCTGCTGCTGAAGGATGGTGTGGCGTCCCACTACGGGCGATTGAGGCCGAAACGACAGCCCGAGAAAGAAAGTCTCGCCAGGAGGCTTGAATCTGAAGAAAGTGCTACTGCGATAAAGGGGACTCGTGGAAAAGGGACCCGTCAACCATCGCATGACAACCGCAAAGACACACAAAAAGCTCCGCTAGAAGATGCCATGGAATAGTTGAGAACCGACATCCGACGGTTGACAAAAGAAAGAGAAGAAAAGTTCGGAGATGAGATCGACTCATCAGAATTCATGGACAACGAATATGCAGAAATCAACATGGTTGAGACACGAGCTTCATCAGCTTCTCAAGGTGCTCCTGCAGCTGCAGAAAGAGAGGAGCCAGAACTGATGAAGAGACAGCTTCAGGAAAAGACGACACAATCGCTCAAATGGCGAAGAGGATGGAAGAGATGGCCGTAGCTCTGGCCACTCTCCAGAGTCAAGTACAACCACATAGAGAAACACCCCAGAGGTCATTCACATCGTAGACGGAGGAAAGGAGATTACATCCGTCAATGGGGATGACCAGCTGAAAAAGGATACAACACAAAGTATGATCCCCGAAAAGGATATCAAGAACTTGGTAGAACGGCGAGTGCGAGAAGCCTTAGCACAATCGAAGAACGGGACATCCATTCGGACGGGTAGACCTTACCCGGAAGAATTCGACGTCGTCCAATACCCGAAAGGCATTGTACCACCTCCGTTCGAGACTTTCGACGGAACCGGACCCCCGACAGCATGTTGCACACTTTCGTGCCAGTTGTTGCAATGCCGGCGGGAGCGATGCGCTACTCTTTCGACAGTTCGTCAGCAGTTTGTCAGGAATCGCCTTCGACTGGTACGCAGAATTACCCAATGGCTCGGTGAAGACATTCTCAGAGCTAGAGAGCCTCTTCATCAAGCGATTTGCCGGAGCTCAGCACCACATCACTATAGGTGATTTAGTGGTACAAAAACAAAGGCCGAATGAAACTTTAGTGGATTACATACTTCGATGGAGGAATTTAAGCATGAAGTGTGAACCACAACTGCAAGAACAACATGCAGTCGGCATCTTGCTTAAAAGCATTCACGGCCCGATAAGCACTTCTCCTTAAGGGATTCACTATTAAGACTTTTGAGAAGTTGTTAAGCAAGGCCGGAAGCTTGCAAGAAGAGGCGAAGCAATTAAGTTTTGCCGACAAGATGGACAAGCAGAAGCCGGTGAAGACCTTCGAAAAGAAATCCGGGATCGTTGCAGCAGTTGACAAAGGCAAGCAACCGATGCAAATACCACCGAACGGCCGCGAGCAACCACAACGGATTACCGACGAACCCCGGTCCAGCTATCAGTCGTCTCCGCAGTATGAACAACCGTCCCGTCCGCAACGTACATTGAGGGAGCTTCTGAGCAGAGAATATCCTTTCAAAAATGAAGCAGTACCAAAGATGTTCCGTAGCTTAATGAAAACTCC
This sequence comes from Papilionanthe hookeriana x Papilionanthe teres, assembly GCA_022702705.1. Classification (NCBI taxonomy): domain Eukaryota; kingdom Viridiplantae; phylum Streptophyta; class Magnoliopsida; order Asparagales; family Orchidaceae; genus Papilionanthe; species Papilionanthe hookeriana x Papilionanthe teres. The sequence continues at coordinate 19,850 of JAKZJZ010000866.1, forward strand.
AGATTTCCAGCTGCCAGAGCCTAAAAGACCAGAGGAAGTCAACAAGAAAGGTGATCCCAACTTTTGCCCCTACCACCGGATGCTTGGGGACAAGATAGAAGATTGCATCACCTTTAAGAGTTGGCTCAACGACAACCTTCGAAAAGGAAATATAACGATCATGAAGGAGTACATGAAGGAACCCCAGAAAGGAGGTTCCGTCAATGTTATCTCAACTGATCCCGTCATTCCGATAGATCCCTATGCAACTGACGATGGATGGACTACCGCCTGGACGAGGTCTTCGAAGAGGATTTTAGACAACATCCGAACCGCTTCGGTGCGAGCTTCAATTCAGAGTTCGAGACCTGTTAAGCCGGTACTATCACTTGCGATAGAAGAACCGCCTCGACAGGAGACGATCGAAGAAAAGAAGAAAATTGACGAAGAAGAGGGGATCGAGATTCCTAAGGCTAGGCTCAGGGTCGCTTATCCTAGGATAGTTGTTTCTGATTCGGGGGAGAAATCCCTCAAACCTCTAATTTTGTATGATTATCTGCTCACTTCGGTGGGATCATATAATGATAAGGGTGATGGCGTTGGCTACGTTTTGACTGTTTCTAACGATTACGTAACTAGCGACAATCCGGGCGTCGATTTCGATACCAACAACAATTCTCAAATCATACACGATCTCGACGAGCAAAATGACGAAGAAGACATCCATCAAGGAGGCTACGAGAGTTCAACAAGCAACGGATCTATCTGTGAGTTTCGAGGAGCTCCAGTTACGATAGAGTTAGAGCCTTCAGATTTTGAAGATAATCCAGAAGAGCCAGTCATTCCGATTCAGGAGGAAACACCGGCAAACTCAACACTAGATTCAGAAGAAATTACAGAAGTCAACTTAAGAAGTGGAAAAGTTCTACCTCCAAGAATGGGTCCAAAAGACAAAGGAAAACAGGTGGTTGTTCAAGAAGAACCAACCCCGGCGAAGAAATACCCATTCGAGAAGAAGTCGAGACGCATGAGAACAAAGTGGACTACAACGTGCTAGCCCATCTTAGGAAACTACCGGCCAACGGCGAGCATTTACGACGCTCTCATCTTATCAAAGGAGATGAGAGAAGCTCCGATCGAGGCCTTACTCGATCCCGAAATTTGCTTAGCTCAAATGGCCGGAGATTCCTTAGATGAGGTTTGCTCGTTAAAGGAACAACGAGGTGTTACCTTCACGGACAATGACCTACTACTTGGGACGACAGATCACAACCGACCGTTGTACATTTCAGTTACAATCGGAAAATTTACACTCTCCAGAGTATTGGTGGATCCAGGAGCATCAATCAATATAATGAGTCTTCGAACACTAGCATACTTGGAAATTGATGCTCGCGAGCTCGAAGCAGACAAAATGTTATTAAGAGGATTCAACCGAAAAGGAGAAAGAGCCCTCGGGTCAATAACGCTACCGATGAAGACCGGTGACTTAGTAAAGACAACCGCAAAATTTCACATAATTGATTCGAAACGTCGTTCAACGCTCTGCTCGGGCCGACCATAGATACATGAAAACAGGATGGTACCATCATCTACGCACCGGTGCATCAAATACTACGATGGAGGGGAACGAGTGCATCAAAGGAGACTTGCAACCATTCTCCGTACATGAGATTGGAATCCATGAAGATGCGACTTATTATGCACCGCCAAAGAAAACAATCTTCTCCAGGAGATACCGTAACAAATAAAGCAAAGAAAGTTCAGGACGACGAAGAACCTGAAGTTCTAGTCCAACAGTCACTCACCACTCCCTTCCGGCGAGATGGTGAAGGTTTCTCCACAACTCGCATCCGAGGCCAGGGACGAGGTCGTAGTAGAGACGCTAGGACAGTTGGACAGAGGAAACCAGCCATCAATGTTGATTGGGAAGATAGTTCTGAAGAAGAAAAAGAAATCAAACAAGAAGCAGCTACAATAAGTCAGAAGAAGCCGCAATTCATGATCTCTCTCGAAGATGAGAAGAACGAAGAATACAAATCAATGTACGAGAAGATTAACCACTATGTACATACTATGACCCTGACCCCGATCCATTCTAATAAGTGTCGGCACTATTTTTAGGTTGTGTGATATTTTGAAAAGGGGTCGCCTAACAGAAGTTGTCGGCGAATTTAAATTTTAAATTTGATTTAAATATATATATAATTTAGAAAGTAGTATTTGGCTTTGAAAATAATTTTTAAATTTGAAAGTTTTAAGATATGAGATTAAACCGATCTCACATTCCAAATAGTTTATATAAACGAGCACCGCACCACAAGCCGTGTATCTATCCCTAAGGATGAGCACACTCGCTCGATGGTGGGGCTCGATCAAATAAACTAGAAGTTTTGTGACATCCGTTTGGTACGCGAACCAATTTTATAAGCCGACAAATTCCCTCGCTTAATATGAAAGTATTAAACAGGGTTTATATTACTCAGGTTCTTTAAAATTCCCTATAAGGGCAAGCCCCTATAGTTAATTACATCTTAAGTGACGGGAATCACTTAAGAAAACTCTCGATAATAATCAATAATTTCGCTCTCAAGAATTTCGCAGTTTAAGGTTTTCAAAGATTGAATTTTGGAGTTTCAATAGGGAATGGATCAAATTTTGGAACATTTTATTTTGTGAATCCAAAGGAAGAAAGGTAGGAGAAATCACCGATTCGAAGTGAACTTCGGTAATTTCCCGACTATCCCATTGTTTGGCTTGAATTTAGGAAAGTCCTAATGTTTATTTAGTATTTCAATCTTGCCAATTTTAATTAATTAGGGCTTATATTTGTATGATAAAATCAAACAAATAGCTCTAGAAGATGTGAGGGTTTATTGTCGTATCGGACGACTACCTCGGAATCCTAAGATCGGTTAGGGCTTAATTTGCAATGCAAATGCACTAACGAAGAGTTGAGGATTTATGTTGCACTGAGCAAGCTACCTCGAAGTCCTATGACCTTGTTGTTTAATTCTAGGAAAGTTTTGTTGAAGTAGGTTCAAGTTTCTGACGACGACGATGGCCGTGCTGCCCACCATGCTCCAAGCTCCTTGTTGTTGCAGAGGTTTAGTTTTAAAAATCATAAATCAGGGGATGAGAAAAGTGTTTTGGTTTAGAGAGGTCTTAATTTCCAAGTGTTTTTTACGTTTTAATTAAAACAAATCTTAAAGTTGATTATAACGACACCGGTTAAGATCCCACGGTTCCGTCCTTCCGGCATCATTATTTTTATCGGATTCACTTAGTCCGGATGAATTTGCTAAACTCAGCTGAATGAGTTCCACACTTTCATTTAGACCGTGGGAAATCCCGTTAGCAACACGTAGGTTACATCATCCGAGGTATTCCCGATCATCCAACAGGACGTTTTAATTTAGTTGTAATTGTAGTTTTGTGTTCTGTTTGTGATTAAATTTTGAGTTGTTTTATATTTTGAAATGTTGTGGCGGTGAATTTTATCTTGCAATGACTTTTAACTTAATTTGGTTTCAGTTTTAGGGACTATCCTAAAGGTGTGGGTTTTCATGCAACGAGTTGTTTTATCATGCAAGAAAAGTAAAGTGCATTTGCGATAAAATAAATTGCGAGGAAGTAAATTGCAAGAAAGTAAATTGCGATAAAATAAAAGCGTACCCGGAGGGTCTTCCCGTCATCCCGAAGCTACACTTAAAACACAATTAGAATATTTAAGCAAGTTCCTAGGTAAAACTAAGGGAAAGGTTATGGTTTTCTACCAAATTCCTAATCCTATGGCTAGTCATTTCCTATGACGTCTAGGTTCTTTGTGTTTTTGCACGAGGACGATTTTCTTCATCAAAGAACAATTAAGTCCAATTGTTCTTATAAATATCCTATCATATTGAGGAAGTGTTTAAGAGGAATCTTAAACATCTTTTCAATATTTCTAGGATTGTTTTAAGTCCAAATGAATTTAATTATACAAATGAATTAATCGTCCAAGAATTTCAAGTTTTATTGTTATCTTCGCTCGATGAACTAGGATATTTGAATATCCTATAAGTGAAGTAACATTTCATTTAATGTTACGTTTAGGAGTTATGATAACTAAAACTTTCGAGGGTAAATTAGTATTCAAATGATTTGATTTAAGTTAAAGGGTTTAAATTTGGAATAGTGTTCGAAGTTGCTTTTCATTTATTTTGAATTCTTTATGTCTTAGGTGATGTTATATTTAATTCAACTTAATTTAATTGAGTCTTAATTTAGTTTAACATAGTTCAATTTAATTTGATTTGGTGTTTAATTAATTTGATTTGATTTAATTTAATTTAATTATTTAATTTAATTTAATTTAATTTAATTGTTTAATTTAATTTAATTATTTAATTTAATTTAATTTAATTATTTAATTTAATTTGATTTAATTTTAATTTAATTTAATTTAATTTAATTTGTCTTAATTTAATTTAATTATTAAATTTAATTTAATTTTAATTTAATTTATCTTTAATTTACTTTATTTTTAATTTTAATTGAAATTTCAAAAGAGTTTAATAATTTAATTAAGTCTTTTAATATTTTGAATTTGAATTATCATTTTAATTAAAAGTTGAACATTAATGAGATGATTAATTTAGGGATTTTTAAATTAAAGAATAAATCTCTTCCTAATAAATATCCCTTATTTTAATAATTCCGATTTTATTATTCTTCCAAATTTAATCTATTATTCAATTAAAGTTTAATCATTTTAAAATTATTTAATGGGTTTCTACCCTTTAATTATTTAAATTTCAATCATCCAAATCAGATTAAGATCAAATATTTTACTTGTTGATTTTTTTTATTAAACCTAAAGTTTTAATTAAGGGTTAAAAGTTTAATTACCATTTTACCCCTTAAGCTTAATAATTTTATAACTCACTAAATTGAACTTAAATGAATTTGAAATTTTTATGTGACTTCACTCATATGTCAATAAAGACATGAGAGGAGAAAATGTGATTTTTTGTATTTAATTTATTTATATAATTATTTTTGGTGGAAAATAGAGATTTTCAAGGAAAATTTGATAACATGACCAAGGGAAAGTTTCTGTCCTTAAGAAAATTAGGGGACATTCCTAATGACCAGAGAAGCACTTGGACCAATTTTGGTGATTTTTTGAATTATATTATTTTTATTATAATTATTTTAAGTTTTGGAGTGTTAATTAATTTAAAAATAAAATAAATGTTGAAAAATGGATTTTATATTTTTCAAAAATCTCTCTGATATCAAGGAAACCAGAGAAATAAATTTTGTAATTTTCTGATTTTTCTATGATTTATTATAATTATTTTAGTGAAAATGCTAGAAAATACATTTTTTTTTAATTTTAAAATTACCCTAGGGTTTTAAAATTCAATATCTCACTAAATAGACCTAGGGAAAATGTGGGATTTGTTCCTAAGTGATTAGAATTCAAAATGTGACATTTTGGTGAATTTTATTATTTTTGTGATTTTTATTATTTTTTAATTATTAAAAATATTAAAATATTATTAAAAATCAACTTTTTTAGAAAATTGAAATTTTAATTTTCTTGGGTTCCCTAATATCAGAGAGGCTCCAAAACCAATTTGGTGAATTTTTGAAAAGTATTTTAAAAGTTATGAATTTTTAAAGTTTAAAATGGCTAAGTGACTTAATCAACCCAATTAGTGGGGCTAACCAAGTCCAATTGACCTCAAATTTTTATGGTAGATTCCTCTGATCCTAAAGGTCAGTGGAGAATTGATTTCAAGTCAATTTGATGTTTGGTTAACTCTAATTAATTAAAGACCTATTTTGGGTGTTTAAGCCAATTAGAGTTGTTCTGAATGAACTAAGCCAAAATCTATTTTTCCTAGGGTTCTCTGGTCATAAGGAACATCACCAAATTTTCCTAGAATTTATTTCACAACATGCTAATTTTTGGAATTAAAATACTCAAAACAGCAACATGCATTTGAAAAATAAATAACTTTTCACAGAGATGGCCTCTGACCTTGGAAAATTCAGGGAATGTTCCCAAGTTCAGAGGCTTCAAAGCTCCTATGGTCTCATGCCATGGTGAATTGTATACATGCATGGAGAATTAAATGTATGCAAAGAGTAAATAAATTATAAAAAATAAAATACTTGATGAAATTAAATGATTTCTTTTCCACATTATTCTCCTCCGTTCACTGAGCGAGAGGGTATTTTTATTTTATTTTTGTGATTTTTCTACACAAAGATATGGATTTTGAAGTTTCGATATTTAATAAATCCATTAAATACCCTAATTATCTACTTATCCACGCGGCGCCGCCGAAACATCGGCGGCTCCGAAGGGGTACGTGTCGCGCTGTGATTGGGCGCCGCCATCTGAGTCAGCAGCCCGGGCCCCGCGGTTCTCGCACCGTTTCCTGGTCCGACGCCATCTGAGCCGCTCGTCCGCGCGTGTATTGAATGGACGGCATCCGTTCATCGTCCCCAAGTGTTCTCGCCGAGAGCCGTCCACACTAAATCCACTAAGATCTCACTCGATTCTCGATGGATTTTTACGTTCCTATACTCTGCTGGATTCGTCTTGAAGAGACGAACGCATCCATACGGTTAACATGCATTGAAACTAAGGCATTTGAAATGGAGAATCTTCGAAGCTCGGGATGAAGAGTTAGCTCGTACCTTGGCTCGGAGAAGTGTGGCTTCAATGCGAGAGTTGTTGCGCCTTCGATTGGGTCCTAGCAAGCTCCGGATGAAGTCTCTCGGTCCGGTGAATTGCTCGGATATGATTTCGACCAAGCCCGATCACAAAGCTTGGAGGCTGGAGCAGGCGGGTGGCCTGGAGATGGGGCTTTTGATGGTGGACACCTTCTCTTGGTACGGTGAAGGTGTAGAGCTAATCGATTTGGGAATTGGCTCAGCTGTGGAGAAGTGTCCTGGTTTTTGGGTTAAAGTTTGAGCTCGAAATTGGGCTCGGCTAGAGGGAATTGGGGCTGGAATTCGGTGGGGATGCGGTGCTCTATGTGTGGAGAGTGATGCGGAGTGATTTTGGCGAGTTTCCTTAAGGTTTTTTTGTTCGGCACCTCTTTGGCCGAGAGGGTGAGGGGTTTAAATAGGAGAGGGTGGAAGGCCTCCTAGGGGGAGTTAGGGCTTGGGATCAGCTGCTCTGGTGAGGAGAAGATCAGCCATGGTAGCCACTGGGGATGGGGCAGCTCAGCAAGTGAGAATTTCAATGTTGGCTCACATGTGAACTCTCGGCCATGGTGTTTTCCGGCGGCACGGTGGCCGGCCGGCCGAGCAATGGTCACCATCTTGGTCAGGTGGGTCAGGGCTGGGGTTTAGTGTAGGCAATTGGCAAATGCCATGTGTAAAGGAGTTGGATTGAAATGGAATGGGGGATGAGCCTATTTTGGGTCCAAATGGGTCAACCCACCTTTTCGGCTTGGTTCACCTCCCCATGGCCTGATTTTGGGCTGAGAGGATCGGTTGGGTCGGCCAAGAGAGAGTGGTGTGGTCTCTATCCATGATGAGGTGGCTAAACATGGTTTAGTGTGTGACATGCTTAAGGTAAAAAAGGCTTAATGAAAGATTAGGAAAGGAGCCCCTCCTTTTACCATTAATGGCATGGTCACATGTCGAAGCCTCCCATGGCTTCATGTGGCTTGTCAATGGCTTGCATGGCTTGTCTTTGGCTTGGGGAAAGTTGAGTCAATTTCATAAAAATGGGTTTTAAGAAATTTTTGGTAATTTAATGGGAATTTGGATGAAGCTTCATTTGGAATAATTCAATGATGATTTTAGGACTTAGGTAATGGATTTAATTAAATGGATGACAAATGGAGATGTCATGTGGGCTTTAGGGTAGATTTGGGCTTTTGAATTTTGAAGGAAATGGGCTTTTAAAGTGGTTTAAGGAATGGGCCCTTAAGTTTAAAAATGAATTTATGGATGGGAATTTTGTAAAGAGGTTGGGCCAAATAATTGTTGGGTTTAGCTCATAGATGTGTCATGAGTGATTTGAAAAAAATTGGGGGTGATTTGGATTTGAATTGGGTTGAATTTGGGTTAGGTTTGGGCTTAGGTCGAAAATGGGCCTTTTAACCTTGGGTTGAGTTTGAGTAGGGTTTGGGTATAAATTTTGGGCAAATCATGTTAGGGTTTTGTTTGTGGGAATGTTAAGGAAGATTTAGAAAAGATTTGAGGTTAATTGGAGTTGAATTGTGTGAGTTTGGGTTAAGTTTGGGTCATGGGTCCAAATTTGGGCTTTAAGGCCAAAAGTGAGATTGGATCCAAATGTCAATCAAATTGGACTTGGATTTGGTCTAAATTGGTATTGGGAATGTTGAATTGAAGTTTAGAATTGAATTGGACCAAAATTGGGGTCAATTGGATAGGTTTGGTTTAACATTGGGTTCACTTTGGGTTAAAATGGGTCGATTTGGGGGTTTTGACAAAAGTAGGGTAAATTGACAAAATTGGCCCATGGTGTAGTTGGACAAAATGAAATTGGGAATATTTAGGATTTTCTGGAATTTTCTGGGAATTTTCTGAATTTTTGGATTTTTGGGTCAAGAAGGGTATTTTGGGTATTTGGAGGGTATTGGGAGGTTTTCTTGGAATTTTTGGTATTTTTGGATTAGGCTTTTCCTTTGACTATCTTAGAGGACTAGAATTGGGACCCACCTTTTAGAAATTCCAAACATTTCTAAACTCCCTGCAAACTCCATGAATTTGACCATAGACCCTAATCACACTAGAGGGTTGAAATCAAATGTGGAAGTTTAAAGGATGAGTTCTATAAGGGCTCTTTGGCCTTAGGACTACCCCAGGTGGCCTCGGTCGATGAGGGGCCGACTTACACACACTACACTTATACACTACACTTACACACTACATTTCCACACACTTGATTTTGAAGAATTTTAGGTAATTTGGAAATTTTGCAAAAATTTGGGTAATTTCGAGGGTTTTGGGTAGGTTTAGTAGGTGTAGGGTCCCGGGGTCAAAAATTGAAAATTTGGGAAATTGAAGATTGGGTGGATGTAAGTGGAAATAAGTCATTTTGGTTGAGCCATGAAGTCATTTCAAGCCCATTATGAGCCATGAGAGGACTCATTTGAGGCATTCACTATGTTGTTCCTAACCCTCTTAGCCAAGGGCTTAGGGGTTAAGGACCATCCATGTGAATCACCTACATGAGTCAGGAGGTCGAGTTGGGTATGGGTGTGGTTTTAGGAAGTGTGTGGAAATGTAGTGTGTAAGTGTAGTGTATAAGTGTAGTGTGTGTAAGTCGGCCCCCTCATCGGACCGAGGCCGCCTGGGGTAGTCCTAAGGCCAAGAGCCACTATAGGAACTCATCCTTTAAACTTCCACATTTGATTTCAACCCTCTAGGTGATTAGGGGTCTATGGTCGAATTTGTGGAGTTTGCGGGGAGTTTAGAAATGTTTGGAATTTCTAAAAGGTGGGTCCCAATTCTAGTCCTCTAAGATAGTCAAAGGAAAAGCCTAAGGCTAGATCCTAAGCACTAAAAAGAAGAAGGGAAGACCTCATCAAAAATGAGGTCAACAATAAGATCGAGGGTATGGTGGTCAAAGAGGTACGTAACGACGGTGCAAGGCCAATCAAATTCTACCGTGGTGCTTCTTCCTCCAAAGCGAAAATAATGTACAATTCGAAGATGTCACTTCATCGGAATTAATGGAATTACCTTTTGAGTGGTACTCTCCCTCGTGTTCAAAATTTAATTCAACGTGGTTTCTTACCTCGACAATGGACAAAAGGCCAATCACAACATTTTGAAAAATTATGGAATAACTCCGGTCGTCCACCCGATTCAAAGTATGGACTCGGATTCGGCACGATAGGGTCGGTTGACGATACTTGAATTTTGTTTGGTTGTCACTTGCAAGTCCAATGAAAACTGCATGGAAACTACAGACGAACTCGAAGATTTATAAATTGGAGACGCTCCACCAGAATTCGAAGAAGAAATCAAATCTACAATAGATGAGTTAACAGAAGTTAACTTAGGTACTAGCGAAGAGCCTAGACCTACCTTTGTTAGCTCCTTACTCAATAAAGAAGACTCCGAAGAAATAATCAAGTTATTAATGGAATTTAAAGAGCTGTTTTGCTTGGAACTACGATGAAATGCCGGGATTAGCTCCAGAGGTCGCGGTCCATAAGCTAGGAGTGGATCCTACTTCATTCCAGGTCAGACAAGGTCCGGAAGAATGCGTCTAGAAATCGAATAACAAGTCATAGCCGAAGTTAAAAAGCTAATAGACGCTAAATTTGTCCGTGAAGAACAATACCCGACTTGGTTAGCTGATGTGGTGCCGATCGAAAGAAGAATGGTCGGATCGGAATTTGTGTGGACTTCGAGAGATTTAAACAAGGCATATCCAAAAGATGAATTCCCTCTACCGATTCCAGAATTAATGATCGACATTGCTTCGACACATGAAATATTCTCGTTCATGGATGGATCTTCGGGATACGACCGGATAAAAATGGCTCCGAGAAGATGAAAAGCTTACAACATTCGGAACGCCGATCGGAGTATTTTGCTACACGAGTGATGCCATTCGGACCGAAGAACGCGAGAGCAACCTACCAAAGAGCAATGACAAGAATTTTTGATGATCTCATCCACGATCAAGTCGAATGCTACGTGGACGATGTGGTCATCGAAAGCAAAGTAAAGGAAAACCACCTGTATGATTTGAGAATTGTTTTCGAACGATTAAGACAATTTAACCTTAAGATGAATCCCTTAAAATGCGCCTTCGGCGTCACCTCCGGAAATTCTTAGGATTCGTTGTCCGACATCGTGGAATTGAAATCGACCTGGAAAAGATTAAAGCTATCTTAGAAATACCGCCTCCCAAAACCTTAAAACAACTACGATCTTTTCAAGGGAAGTCGGCATATCTTCGACGCTTTATCTCGAACACCTGTCGAGTAGGTGTCGGCCTTTCTCGGCACTAGTTAAAAAGGACGCCAAATTTATTTGTGAAGAGAAATGCCGAAGGCCTTCGAGGACATTAAACAATATTTAATGACACCTCCTGTCTTAGCGGCCCCGGTCTCGGGTAGACCGGCGATACTTTACTACTGCGGCTTTAGACGACTCTCTCGGAGCCCCGTTAGCCTGAGTCGATGATGAGGGTAAAGAAAATGCTCTTTACTACTTAAGCCGTCGTTTACTTCCGACGGAAGTAAGGTATCCCGCAATTGAAAAGCATTGTTTGGCCCTGATCTTCGCCGCTCAAAAGCTCAGGCATTACATGCTTTCTCATAAGGTCAACCTGATCTCGAAGTTTAATCCATTGCAATACTTGATGATTCGTCCAACACTTTCCGGCAGACTTGCCAGATGTTCAATGATATTATTACAATTCGATATAACTTTCGTGCCTCTGCGTGCCGTAAAGGGACAAGTCTTAGCAGACTTCCTCGCAGCACACCCTTTGCCGGCAGAATCTCCTCTCAATGACGATTTGCCAGATGAACAAATAATGAATCTAGAAGACCTTGATGATCGACGTTGGGAATTATATTTCGACGGAGCATCTTCGGCACACAAAGACGAAGAATCGCAAGTGATAGTGCCCGGTAAGGCAGGAATCGGGCTAATCTTTATAACACCGGAGCGGGGGATGTTAAGATACTCCTACCACTTGACGAAGCCGTGTACAAACAAAGAAGCGAATACGAAGCCCTCATAACGGGACCTGGAATTAACTATTCGAATGGGAATAACGGACATCAACATCTACGGGGATTCACGGTTAATCATTCGACGGATCGTCGGACAATACAAAATTTTAAAGCCAAGACTCGAGCAATACTTCCAAGTACGCCATACGGTTGTTGGAACAGATTCCAAATGTAACGATCTACAAAATTCCCGAAAAGAAAATGCTTTAGCGAGATGCTTTAGCCCGTCTCGCAAAAGAATTTGCTCGTTTGCAAGATGAATCGGTGGAAGTGTCGGTTCACGGACGTCGGGTCCTATCACGAGTTCGACATATACACAATACACAAATCGAAAAAAAAAGAATCAATGGCAGCGATGACGAGAAAACACGAGAAGATTGGCGACATCCATTGATAGATTACCCGCAAACAGGAAAGCTACCGGACGATAGGTCGCTAGCCCATCGGATCAAGAAAAGAACTCGTCCTACGCATTAATAAACAACACACTTGTACGGAAGGTCTTTTGATCGAAATGTGGCTAAGGTGCCTAAGCGGGTCCGAGGCCCGTGAAATTGTTAAGGAGGTGCATTCAGCACCAGTCGGGTCCGAAGATGAAAATGAAAATTAAAAGATTAGGATACTACTGGCCCTCGATGATGACCGACTGCATGAAAATCGCCAAGAGCTGTCATCAATGCCAAGTGCACGGAGTGGTTCTACACCAACCTCCAAATGTGCTACATCCGACAATTGCATCGTGGCCATTTGAATGTTGGGGCACAGATATAGTGGGTCCAATAGAGCCACCATCTTCAAAAGGACATCGCTTCATTCTTGCGGCTACGGATTACTTCTCCAAGTGGGCAGAGGCAGTTCCACTTAGAGAAGTGAAAGCACACCACGTGCTACAGTTTTTCAAGAACCAAGTTGTCTACCGTTTCGGGGTGCCGCGTAGAATTATCTCAGATAATGGGTCAGCATTCAGAAGCACGCAAATCAACAATTTTGTCGGGAGACACGGAATCGGCGGCGATACTCGACAATTTACTACCCAAGAGCGAACGGCCTCGGCGAGGCTTTTAATAAAACTCTCGTTCGAATCTTAAAGAAAACCTTGGACGATAATAAGAGAAATTGGCACGAGAAGTTGTTAGAGGCCTTATGGGCCTACGGGACAACCTTCGAACTCCTACGCAAGCTACACCTTACGCTCCGGTGTATGGGTCCGAGGCGAGTGTTACCTTTAGAGGTTCGGCTTCCTTCACTCGGAATTGCGATTTGCAAACAAGATCGCGACGAGAAGAAAACGCCGGATTACGACTCGAAGAATTAGAAAGCTTGGAAGGGAAAAGACTTGCGGCGCAACGAGAATTTAGAACTATACCAAGCTAAGATGGTTCAAGCCCATGACAAGCGGGTCCGCCCAAGAACCTTCAAAGTTGGTGACTTAGTTCTCGTTCTCGAGACTATTCTTGCACACCGCAAGATAGGAGGAAAATTTGAACCCACTTGGGAAGGACCATTTGTGGTTGAAGCGAGCATACTCGGGAGGTTCCTACCGGCCTAGTGAATTGCCGGGGAGAACGACATATGCTTCCGATCAACGGACGATACTTGAAAAAGTATTACGCTACCGATGTTTCGAAGGAATGAATTCTTCATCCCTAAGAAACACGGGCGAAAGTAATTACTTATGATTGGGTCCGAACCCAAAAATAATAAAATGTGCTAAGATAAATAAAATCATGATAATTAAGTTTTCCTTGTTTTCTTTTTCAAATCAAAATCTCTTCCCTGATCTTATCCTACTTCATTCCTGTTAAATTTCAAAATATAGGAGAAATAAAAAATGTATCTTTAATAAACATTTTCTTAATGTTCTTGTTCTTAGTACAGCCCCTGATCCTTTTCCTTGTCTTTTCGCAGGGAAATGTCGAACGGGCGGTTGGTCTTGAACTTTAAGAATGGCGTAAGCCTTGCACTCGATGAAAAGAGGGTGAAAGATGGAGCGATAATCGAGATTGACTCGGATTTCGCACCGGCGGAGCCTACGATACGAGGAAAGTGAGGCGGGTCCCGGTTAGCCGAGAAGAACTACCGGGCGGACGAGTGATGAAAGTTGGTGGCCCGAGCCATCAATCCAACAACAAGAAAAGAAAAGCAAACACCGAAGAAGATAAGAAAATGAAGTCCGTAGTCGCTACGGCGGAGGGCGGGCTTGTCGGCCGCCGCGCCCGCGGAGATTCAAGAAGTTCGAAGGGCTACTCTCACGGCCACGCAACGAAGAAATAAGAATCGCCGTATCCGTAAGATGTTAACAAAACTAGCCGCGGACCGGCGCGACGAGACAATTGCTAATGCCGACACACATATTTCAAGGACACCGGTTCACCGGAACCCGGAGAAAGGAGGCCGGCTCCTAGGATAACGAAAGAACTGGGGAAATCTCCGGAAGATCGGAAGAAAGAAGGCTACCACGCCACCGGATAGAACCACCAATAATGCATGACCTTGTTGCGAGAGCAACCCCGGGGGATGTCCCGACCGGCATCATCCCTGAGGAGCCGAGGTATGCAGGGGAACGTGAAGGGATTGAACCATATATCCCACAATATGTCACAAGGCCTCGCCATCTGCAGATCATTCCGGAATACGAGCTAGAGAGAATGCAGAATGTTGAAAAGAAAACTTTTGAATACTTCGAGAGAATTAAAGGAAGAAGGATCAACATACTAGAGGGCCTCGAGCTACATACCGACGTATTCTCAGAGTATGAACAACAACAAATCGTGGATTGTATCCGGGATTTGAAGAGAATGGGCCGAGCAGGCCGCCTGAGGGAAAACACATACTCGGAACCCCGGAGATGGATGCCAGGGAAAGGAAGAATCACAATACAATGCGGATGCTGCTACAACTTTGTTCGAAGACGAAAGGAAACCCACCGGGGATACTCCGTCATGGGCAAGTAGATCCGATGCCATTAGTCATCGAAGAGAATGGTAAAGAGATTGATAACATGGAGGGTACTGCCGGCAGATTGCATACCCAATAGGCGCATTATCAACATCTACAAACGAGAGTGATCGCATACCCCCACACATAGATCACCACGACTTCGTCGGACCCTTCCGCACGGTCTCTTTCCTGAACGAGTGTAACATCATGTTCGGATCCGACCTCCGGATAGCGAGGCCGGGTGAGTTCCGAGGGCCGGTAAAGATACCTTTACCGGTGGGTTCCGTCATGATACTGCAGGGCAACGGAGCAGATATCGCTAAGCATTGCATACCAGGAGTGCCAGTGGAGCGAATCTCAGTTACTTTCAGGAGAATGGACGACAGCAAGATGCCTTACCATTTCCAACCAGACCCAGAGCTAGAGAACCTCCGGCCTTACGAGCTGTGAGTTACATTGGAAATATCACACCTCCAACGTACATCCAGCCGACACCCTTGCCAAGGATGGCTTGGAAGGTGATGTTATTGACCATGTACCCCACTATTCAGACATGGATTTTTGACAGATGCTTCTTTTGATGGACCAACAAAGATCATACACAGTCCGTTTTGAGTCTACATGGATTGTATGAAATGTATTCCAGATCAAGTTGTACGATGTATTTTCAACATGATTGGAATGAAAGTGACCATGTCACATTTTTGGCCTTCACCTCTTTTGTGCAAATTGATTGGGAAACGCCATTAAAGTTAAATAAACTTCGAACAAAGAACAGAAAAGAAACAAAAAAAAAGATAAAAGAAAACTTTCTAAAAAAAAAAAATCGAAAAATGACGAACACCAAATTCACATGAACATTAAATAAACGATAAAATAAAATTTGAATCATTAAAAGATAAACGAAATCAACACAAATCTCAAATTCCATCCTTCCAAATTTCAGATTCAATTTCTTCCAGATTTCAAATCAAATTTGAAATCAAATTTCAAATTCAATCTCTCCAAAATTTGAATCAAATTTCAATCCTTTCAAATCACAAATCAAATTCTCAACCGAATTCCAAATCCAATCTCGATCAACTTTCAAATGTGATCTTCCAAATTTCAAATCAAATCTTAA
>JAKZJZ010000867.1:0-35617 GCA_022702705.1 Papilionanthe hookeriana x Papilionanthe teres
GCCGAGTCGCCGACGAGGTAACGAGAAGAAAATTCTCGAAGAATTTATAACTGTCTCGATGACAACGGAGCTCGAGCCCGCCGACAGTGAGCTAGAGCGGTTGAAGATCTTCTAGAAGCCTCGCCGACAGCGAGGTAGTTCGCCGCCGACGGCGAGCTAGTTCAAATGGTGCAGATACATTGAACTTGGACACTTTTTGAAAGGATGCTTACACACCTCTTGGTCCTTTGCTCACCTCTATATATAGAAGCCGAAATTGTGTGTCTTAGTGTGTGTTGTGTGTGTCTTAGTGTGTCTTAGAGAGTCTTTGAGTGTTATAAGTGAGTTATTTTGAGTCTTTAGTGAGTATTTAGTGAGTCGTGTTGTACTGGAAGGAAGAGTCAAAGGAACTGCGAGGAGTCTGCTTGGGGATAAATTAAGATAAGTATTTGTATTTATTATTTTTAACTTTAAATGAAATCCATGCTTAGTTTAGTTTCCATGCATTCTGAGTAGTTTATTTAGTCTTTCTCCCTGTTTATGAAATTAAGTGACTTGATGAAATTAAAATAAAAATACTTTTATATATTAATAAATTGTGATAATTTTTACTTAAAACTTAATTTACTTTTCAAACTGGCCATTTGATTTGTTAAAATATGTTGATTATCAACTATAGTAAAGATTACATCTGCTATTCGGGGAAATTCAAAAGCCTTGAAAGGAGGGTGCAAATAAATAGGGCAATAATATCACTGGGCGTAGAATTGAGCATTTTAGTGTGACAGACTAAAATATTCAATTTGGTCCTATTGTTTGAGAGCTGAAGTGTAGATGTTAGCCCTCAGGCAAGGGGAACGTGGGAGCTCTGAAGTGGTAGTCGGTATCCTCCCAGCCTAGCCGCAGATTCAGTAATCAAACATAGGATTAGTCAATATTCTTTACACCTGGACCAAAGGGTAAAGAATAGGAATGCTCCTATTTGTCACAATACCTTAACATTATCTATTTAAATTCATCAATCATTTAAATTTCTAAAACAAGGGGAAAGATACTTTTTTCTGAATAGTTAAGACTTATTTAGCAATTAGTTTTATTTCCTGCACTTGCAATTAGTATTAATTTTCTACTTAGTTAATTTATCTAATTAAAATACTTAGTTTACTTTATTGTGCTTAAATTCAGAATTCCAAATTTCCGTATAATATTATTATTATTATTATTATTATTATTATTTTAAAATTAGTTGTTATTTAATTTTCTCTTTCCCCGTGGGATCGATAACCAAAACTCCACTAGAGCCTTGTATTACTTGATACGATATGTATACTTACGTAGCATCCACAACATAAACAAATTACAATTCTATACATATAATATAGCGGGGTCAAGTTTTTGGCTTCGTTGCAATCAAATTAAAATATCATAATATAAATTTGTGGGTCACTTATGCACTAATCGAAGAAATGGCAACAAATAATTTCCAATGGCCTGCTGATAGAGTAAATCCAAAAAAGATAGCCAGCATTCATGAAAACGATGCAATATCTATGTTAGATTCTCAAATTGCTGCTATATCTAAGAAATTAGATCATTTTGGAATGAACTACTCTCCTACTTTAGAAGAAAACTCATCTGGACAAATCATAGAATCTCAATCTAATTATGAAACTTTAAATGCTATTAATAATAGAACTAATAACCCTTATTCAAACTATTATAATCCTCGGTTGGAAAACTCATCCAAATTTTAATTGGAATAACACATCTAATCAACAATGGATGAATCAACCTAATCAAGCAAATCCAAACTATAAACCTAATTACCCACCTGGATTTAATAACAATAACCCTCAATTCAAAGATAAGAAATTATCTATAGATGAATTAATTTTGAATATGGGTCATCAACTACAAAATCAAGGAAATCAACTACAAATTCAAGGAAATCAATTACAAATTCAAGGAACATCTATTAAAAATATCGAAACTCAACTTGGACATATTGCTACTGCGCTAAATAATAGAATACCTGGAACTTTTCCTAGTAATGTGGAAATAAATCCTAAAGATCAAGGAAAAGAACAAATTAAAGCAATACAATTAAGGAGTGGAAAAGAATTAGAACCTCAAATTCAAAAAGAACTTGAAAGCCAAAAAGAGGAAGTGGAAATTGAAAAGGAAACAATTCAACAAGATTCAAACATAGAACATTCTTTAATACCTATGAAAATTTCTGTTGAAAAACCTCCACCACCATTTCCTCAACGACTAACTCAACATAAAAAAGATAAACAATTTGCTAAATTCCTTGCAATATTAAAGAAATTAACAATCAATATACCTTTTGTCGAAGCTTTAGATCAGATGCCAAATTATGTAAAATTTATGAAAGATATTCTAAATAAGAAAAGAAAATTCTCTGATAATGAAACAGTCACACTTAGTGAAGAGTGCAGATGTTATTATTCGAAGAAGCTTCCGAAAAATTGAAAGATCCTGGTAGTTTCACTATACCCTGCACTATAGGAGAAAAATTTTATGGAAAAGCTTTGTGTGACTTAGGAGCAAGCATCAATCTAATGCCTCTATCGATTTTTAAGAGATTAGGATTAGGAAAAATTACACCTACTTCAGTAACCCTTCAATTAGCTGATCGTTCGATTACCTATCCTATGGGAGTTATTGAAGATGTGTTAGTAAAAGTGGATAAATTTATCTTCCCAGTAGATTTTATTATTTTAGATATGGAGGAAGATAAAGAAATTCCTATCGTTTTAGGAAGACCATTTTTAGCTACTAGAAAATCTATGATTGATGTTCAGAAAAGAGAATTAACTATGAGAGTAAATGACCAAAAAGTTACCTTTAATATTGCAAAATCAATGAAATATCCTGCGCTAGAAAAAGATGATGAATGTTTTCGGATGGAAGTACTTGAACATTTACAACAAGAACATTTTAAGGAATATTACAAAGATAAAATAGAAAAAGAAAACACTGAATTAATTGAAGATAATAATGAAGAACTAGATTATATTCAGGAAAGATTTGAATTTTTGGATATTACTGAAAACACCGACAAGAATATAGTTCCATCAATTATTAAACCTCTTGAACTTGAGCTAAAAATATTACCTGATCATATGAAATATGCTTATTTAGGTAATTCTTCAACTTTACCAGTTATTATTTCATTTGTATTAAACGACTCTCAAGAATAAAAACTTTTAGAAACTTTAAAAAAATATAAGAAAACTTTTGGTTGGACTTTAGCAGATATTAAAGGAATTTGTCCTTCAATCTGTATGCATAGAATTATTTTAGATGATGAATATAAACCTAAAGCAGATCCCCAAAGGAGATTAAACCCGATAATGAAAGAAGTAGTTAAGAAAGAAATTTTAAAATGGTTAGATAATGGTATTATATATCCTATTTCTGACAGAGTGCTTGGGTAAGCCCAATTCACTCGTGTTCCTAAGAAGGGAGGAGTGACCGTCATCGCTAATGAAAATAACGATCTTATTCCAATAAGACAAGTTACTCGGTCGGCATATATGTATTGATTATAGGAAATTAAATACCCCCACCAGGAAAGATCACTTCCCTTTACCATTTCTAGACTCGTATGTTAGATAGATTAGCCGGACATAAGTATTTTTGTTTTCTAGATGGATACACCGGTTATCATCAAATACAAATTGCTCCTGAGGATTAAGAGAAAACTACATTTACTAGTCCTTATGGAACTTTCGCTTTTCGAAGAATGCCTTTTGGATTATGTAATGCACCAAGTAACATTCCATAGATGTATGATGTTTATATTTAGTAAGTTAATCGACAATGGAATAGAAGTATTTATGGATGATTTCTCCGTATTTGGAACATCATTTGACACATTCTTAACTCATCTTGAAAAAGTATTAGAAGTATGTGAGAAAACAAATTTAGTTCTAAATTGGGAGAAATGTCAATTTATGGTTGTGCAAAGCATTGTATTAGGGCATAAAATTTCAGAAAATGCATGGAAGTGGACCCCGCAAAAATTCAAGTTATAAGCTAAATTACCACCTCCAACTACTGTAAAAGGGGTAAGAAGTTTTCTGGACATGCTCGGATTCTACGTACACTATATAAAAGATTTTTCAAAAATTACTAAACCTCTATGCCAACTTCTCGAAAAGGATAAGAAATTTGAATTTACAAACGAATGCGTGAATGCTTTTGAACTCTTAAAAGAAAAATTAATTACAGACCTATAATAGTTTCACCTAACCTGGAGAAACCATTCGAGCTTATGTGTGATGCTAGTGATTATGTCGTAGGAGCAGCTTCTTGGCAAAGATATAAAAAGATTTTTAAAGTTATATACTATGCTAAGAAAACTCTAAATGATGCCGAAATAAATTATACAAGCTACAGAAAGAGAATTATTTGCAAGTAGTATATGGTTTTAATAAATTTAGACCTTATCTCGATCGGAACAAAATGTATCGTGCATACCGATCATTATGCTATCAAATATTTAATGCAAAAGAAAGATTCCAAACCAAGATTAATTAGATGGATGTTATTAATGCAAGAATTCGATTTTGAGATCGTTAATAAGAAAGGAACTCGATAATCAAATTGCAGTATCATTTATCAAGATTAAAAAATCATGAATTATCTGATATTGAAAATGAAATTATAGTACAGGTTTTCCTGATGAACAACTATATAATATCAATGAGTGGAAAATACCATGGTATGCTGATATAGTAAACTATATAGTTAGTAATATTTTACCACCTATGCTAACTTTGCAACAACACAAAAAATTCATCCATGATACGAAAGCCTATTTTTGGGATGAACCATATTTATATAAGCAATGTAAGGATTTAATTATTAGAAGATGTGTACCTTATGAAGAAACTGAACCAATTATTCAAAAATGTCATGATTCTAATTTTGGAGGACATTTTGAGACTGATAAAACTGCTTCTAAGATTCTACAATCTAGATTTTACTGGCCTACTCTATTTTGAGATGTATACAGATATATTAAAACTTGCGATAAATGTCAAAGAGTAGGAAATATATCTAGAAAAAATGAAATGCCTCTAAATTTTATATTAGAAATTGAAATTTTTGATGTTTAGGGATTAGATTTTATGGGACCTTTTATTCCTTCGTTTGGAAACTCATATATATTAGTAGCTGCTGATTATGTTTCCAAATGGATCTAAGCACAAGCTTTACCTAGGTGTGATGCTAAGAGTGTTTTAAAATTTCCGATGAAAAGTATTTTTACTAGATTCGGGAATGCCGAGAGTGATTATCACCGACGGAGGAACTCATTTTAGAAATAAATACATTCACAAACTAAGAGAAAAATGCAATATTACTCATAAAATTTCCACTCGCTTATCATCCACGTACTCAACTAGATTAGCCGAAATATCTAATCGCGAGATTAAATGTATTTTAGAAAAATCAGTAAACCCAAATAAAGTTAGATTGGTCTATTAGATTAGACAATCGCATTATGGCTTATAGGATCGCTTATAAAACTCGATCGGAATGACTCCTTACGTGCTTATATATGGAAAAACATGCCACTTACTAATTGAATTGTAACATAAAGCATACAGGCGATTAAAGAATTTAATTATAATATAAAGGAAGTCTGGTGAGAAGAGATTAGCTACAATTAAATGAATTGGAAGAATTAAGAAATGAATCATATGATAATGATCGGATTTATAAAGAAAAGATGAAATTATGGCATGATCGAAGATTAATCAAAGAAATTTTGAACCGTGACGTGAAGTTTTGCTATATAATACTAGATTGAAATTATTTCCGGAAAATCGAAGTCTCGATGGTTAGGACCTTTCACCATAACTCAAATATTTTCATACGTGAACTATAGAAATCGAAGATCCAAAAACTAGACATAAATTTAAAGTTAATGGACATAGATTAAAACCATATTTCAAGGTATAAGACCTAACTATAAAGAGCTTTTAATGCTTAGTCGACCCGATTAATAATCGAAATTAGGTCGAGTCGACGACATTAAACCAAGTGCTTTATGGGAGGCAACCCATATTAGTTATCTATTTTTATTGTATCTTAATAGTTAGTCTATATTATTGAAACTTTACTACTCAATTATTATTTAAGAATCATCACATATTCGAACCATTATGATGAGAAAAGAAATTATTCGATTTAGAGCGAAATTGGATATTATTTTGAAATCTCACCGACGGCGAGGTCGATACACGCCGACAGCGAGGTTCGCGCCTAAATTAAATTCATTTTATTTATCGAGCTCGCTGACAGCGAGAAACGTCTCTGTTGACCTCATTTTTGATGAGGTCTTCCTTTCTTCTTTTTAGTGCTTAGGATCTAGCCTTAGGCTTTTCCTTTGACTATCTTAGAGGACTAGAATTGGGACCCGCCTTTTAGAAATTCAAACCACTTCTAAACTCCCCGCAAACTCCACAAACTCGACTATAGACCCCTAATCACCTAGAGGGTCGAAATCAAATGTGGAAGTTTAAAGGATGAGTTCCTATAGACTCTTCGCCTTAGATCGCCCCCGGCGGCTCGGTCCGGTGAGGGGGCCGACATACACTACACTTACACACTACATTTCCACACACTTCCTAAAACCACACCCATACCCAACTTGACCTCCCGACTCATGTAGGTGATTCACATGGATGGTCCTTAACCCCTAAGCCCTCGCTAAGCAGGGTTAGTGAACAACATAGCTGAATGCCTCAAATGAGTCCTTTCATGGCTCATATGGGCTTGAAATGGCTTCATGGCTCAACCAAAATGATTTCACCCCACTCAAATTCACCCAATCTTAAATTTCCCAAATTTTCAATTTTTGACCCCCGGACCCTACACCTACTAAACCTACCCAAAACCCTCGAATTACCCAAATTTTTGCAAAATTTCCAAATTACCCAAAATTTTCCAAAATCAATCCCAAACATCTCCAAATCACTCAAATTGATCATCCATATCCAAAAAATACCAAAGATTCCAAAAAATACCCCCCAATACCCTCCAAATACCCAAAATACCCTTCTTGGCCTAAAAATCCAAAAAATTCAGAAAATTCCCAAAAAATTCCAGAAAATCCCAAATATTCCCAATTTCATTTTGTCCAACTACACCATGGGCCAATTTTGTCAATTTACCCTACTTTTGTCAAAACCCCCAAATTGACCCATTTTAACCCAAAGTGAACCCAATGTTAAACCAAACCTATCCAATTGACCCAATTCTGGTCCAATTCAATTCTAAACTTCAATTCAACATTCCCAATACCAATTTAGACCAAATCCAAGTCCAATTTGATTGACATTTGGATCCAATCTCACTTTGGCCTTAAAGCCCAAAGAATTTGGACCCATGACCCAAACTTAGCCCAAACTAACCCAATTCAACTCCAATTAACCCCAAATCTTTTCTAAACCTTCCTTAACATCCTCATAAACAAAACACTAACATGATTTGCCCAAGATTTCGACCCAAACCCCACTCAAATTCAACCCAAAATCAAAAAGCCCAATTTCGACCTAAACCCAAATCTAACCCAAATAGGCCCAAACCTCAAAATTAAAACCCAACCAAAGCCAAAACCTCTTTGAAACACTCCCATAAACATTTCTTAACATTTATTTTACATCAATTTCAACCCTAGCCCAACATTGGCCCAAGTTAGCCCAATTTCGACCTACATTGGCCCATTTACCAAATAAACCCAAATTCAACCCAATTCAAACCCAAACCACCTTAAATCTATTTCAAATTATTCATGAAACATCCCTAAACCAAAACCAACAACTATTTGGCCCAAACTTCTACAAAAATTCCCATCCATGAACACATCCTTAAACTTAAAAGCCCACTTCCCTTAAACCTTCTTAAAAGCCCATTTCCTTCAAAATTCAAAAGCCCAAATCTACCCTAAAGCCCACATGACATCTCCATTTGTCATCCATTTAATTAAATCCATTACCTAAGTCCTAAAATCATCATTGAATTATCCCAAATGAAGCTTCATCCAAATTCCCATCAAATTACCAAAAAATTTCTTAAAACCCTTTTCATGAAACAAATCAACCTTTTCCCAAGCCAAATGAAGCCATGAACAAGCCATTCTCAAGCCACATGAAGCCATGAGGGCTTTGACTTGTCATTAGTCCATTTATGGCAAGAAGAGGGGGTTCTTTCTTAAACCTCCTTTAACCCTTTTTTACCTTAATCATGTCACACACTAAACCATGTTTAGCCACCTCATCATGGATGGAGACTTCACCACTCCTTCTAAGCCGACCTAAATGATTCCTCAGCTCAAAATCGAGCTTGGAAGGGTGCACCAAGCCCAAAATGGTGGGTCGACCCAAACCAAGCCAAAGTGAGCCTTCTCCCATTCCATTTAAATCAAACTCCTTTACACATGTCAAACCTCAATCGCCTACACTAAACCCCAGCCCCGACCCACCCGACCAAGATGGTGACCATCGCTCGGCCGGCCGGCCACTGTGCCGCCGGAAAACACCATGGCCGAGAGCTCACATGTGAGCCAACATCGAAATTCTCACTTGCCGAGCCGCCCCATGCCCAATGGTCACCACGGCCGATCTTCTCCTCACCGCAGCAACTCGATCCCAAGCCCTAACTCCCTCCGAGAGGCCTTCCACCCTCTCCTATTTAAACTCCACCCTCTCGGCCATGAGAGGGGCCGAAACAAAAACCTTAAGGAAACTCTGCCAAAATCACCTGCATCACTCTCTACACATAGAGCACCCGATCCCCACCGAATTCCAGCCTCAATTCCTTCTAGCCGAGCCCAATTTCGAGCTCAAACTTTAGCCCAAAAACCAGACACTTCTCCACAAGGAGCCAATTCCCAAATCGATTGGCTCTACACCTTCACTCGTACCAAGGGAAGGTGTCCACCACCAAAAGCCCCATCTCCAGTGCCACCCAGCTTGCTCCAGTCCTCCAAGCTTTGTGGATCGGGCTTCGTCGAAATCATATCCGTACAATTCACTGCACCAGAGACTTCATCCGGAGCTTGCTGGGACCCAATCGAAGGTGCAACAACTCTCGCATCGAAGCCACACTTCTCCGAGCCAAGGTACGAGCTAACTCTTCATCCCGAGCTTCTGAAGATTCTTCATTTCAAATGCCTTAGTTCCAATGCATGTTAACCGTATAGATGTGTTCGTCTCTTCGAGACGAATCCATGGAGTATAAGAACGTAAAAATCCATCGAGAATCGAGTGAGATCTTAGTGGATTTAGGTGGACGGCTCTCGGCGAGAACACTCGGGACGATGAACGGATGCCGTCCATTCGATACACGCGCGCACGGACGGCCGTGATCGGCGTCGGACTCAGAGACGCGTACGAGAACCGCGGGACCCGGGCCGCCGACTCAGGTGGCGGCGTCGAATGGGAGCGCGACGCGCGTGCGTTCGTGAGTCGCCGAGGACGCGCCGGCGCCGCGTGGATAAATAGATAAATTAGGGTATTTTCTTATTTATTTAATTCCCTAAACTTCAAAAATCCATATCTTTGTGTAGAAAAATCACAAAAATAAAATAAAAATACCCTCTCGCTCAGTGAACAGAGGAGAATAATGTGGAAAAGAAATCATTTAATTTCATTAAGTATTTTATTTTTTATGATTTATTTACTCTCTGCATACATTTAATTCTCCATGCATGTATACAATTCACCATGGCATGAGACCATAGGCTTGTTGAAGCCTCCGAACTCGGGAACATTCCCCGAATTTTCCAAGGTCGAGGCCATCTCTCGTGAAAAGTTATTTATTTTTCAAATGCATGTTGCCGTTTTGAGTATTTTAATTCCAAAAATTAGCATGTTGTGAAATAAATTCTAGAAATATTTGGTGATGTTCCTTATGACCAGAGAACTCTAGGAAAAATAGACTTGAGTTAATTCACTCGCATTAACCCTAATCTGGCTTAAACACCCAAAATAGGTCTTTAATTAATTAGAGTTAACCAGTGCATCAAATTGACTTGAAATCAATTCTCCACTGACCTTTAGGATCAGAGGAATCTACCATAAAAATTTGAGGTCAATTGACTTAGTTAGCCCCACTAATCGGGTTAATTAAGCCACTTAGCCATTTTAAACTTTAAAAATTCATAACTTTTAAAATACTTTTTAAAAATTCACCAAATTGGTTTTGGAGCCTCTCTGATATCAGGGAAACCTAAGAAAATTAAAATTTCAATTTTCTAAAAAAGTTAATTTTTAATAATATTTTAATATTTTTAATAATTAAAAATAATAAAAATCACAAAAATAATAAAATTCACCAAAATGTCACATTTTGAATTTTAATCACTTAGGAACAAACCCCACATTTTTCCTAGGTCTATTTAGTGAGATATTGAATTTTAAAGCCCTAGGTAATTTTAAAATTAAAAAAAAATGTATTTTCTAGCATTTTCACTAAAATAATTATTATAAATCATAGAAAAATCAGAAAATTGCAAAATTTGATTCTCTGGTTTCCTTGATATCAGAGAGATTTTTGAAAAATATAAAATCCATCTTTCAATATTTATTTTATTTTTAAATTAATTAACACTCCAAAACTCAAAATAATTATAATAAAAATAATATAATTCAAAAATCACCAAAATTGGTCCAAGTGGTCCTCTGGTCATTAGGAATGTCCCCTAATTTTCTTAAGGACAGAAACTTTCCCTTGGTCATGTTATCAAATTTCCCTTGAAAATCTCTATTTTCTACCAAAAATAATTATATAAATAAATTAAATACAGAAAAATCACTTTTTCTCCTCTCATGTCTTTATCGACATATGAGTGAAGTCACATAAAAATTTCAAGTTCATTTGAATTCAATTTAGTGAGTTATGAAATTATTAAGCTTAAAGGGTAAAATGGTAATTAGATTTTAATCCTTAATTAAAACTTTAGGTTTAATAAAAATTTAACAAGTAAAATATTTGATCTTAATCTGATTTGGATGATTGAAATTTAAATAATTAAAGGGTAGAAACCCATTAAACAATTTCAAAATGATTAAACTTTAATTAAATAATTGATTAAATTTGGAAGAATAATAAAATCGGAATTATTAAAATAGGGATATTATTAGGAAGAGATTTATTCTTTAATTTAAAAATCCCTAAATTAATTATCTCATTAATATTCAACTCTTAATTAAAATGATAATTCAAATTCAAAATATTAAAAGACTTAATCATTAAACTAAAGTCAAATTATTAAACTCTTTCAAAAATTTCAATTAAAATTAAAAATAAAGTAAATTAAAGATAAATTAAATTAAAATTAAATTAAATTTAATAATTAAATTAAATTAAGACAAATTAAATCAAATTAAATTAAATTAAAATTAAATTAAATTAAATTAAAACTCAATTAAATTAAATTAAATTAAATTAAATTAAATTAAATTAAATTAAATTAAATTAAACAATTAAATTAAATTAAATTAAATTAAACAATTAAATTAAATTAAATTAAATAATTAAATTAAATTAAATCAAATCAAATTAATTAAATCAAATCAAATTAAATTAACATGCTAAATTAAATCAAACTCAATTAAATTAAATAAACAAATATAAAACAACTCAACACTATTCCAAATTTAAACCCTTTAACTTAAACCAAATCATTCAATACTAACTTACCCTCGAAAGCTTTAGTTATTATAACTCCTAAATAAAACATTAAATGAAGTGTCACTTCACTCATAGGATATTCAAATGTCCTAGTTCACCGAGCAAGTTAACAAAACTCGAAATTCTTGACGATTAATTCATTTGTATAATTAAATTCATTCTGACTTAAAACAATCCTAGAAATATTGAAAAGATGTTTAAGATCCTTCTTAAGCACTTTCTCAATATGATAAGACATTTATAAGAACAATTGAATTTGATTATTCTTTGATGAAGAAAATCGTCCTTAAACCAAAACACAAAGAACCTAGACGTCATAGAAATGACTAGCTATAGGATTAGGAATTTGGTAGAAAACCATAACCTTTCCCTTAGCTTTACCTAGGAACTTGCTTAAATATGCTAATTGTGTTTTAAGTGCAGTTTGGGATGACGGGAAGACCCTCCGTGTACGCATTTGTATTATTGCAATTTACTTTCCCGCAATTTATTTTCCAAGAATTTACATTATCGCAATTTACTTTATCGCAAAATGCATTTATTTTTCTCGCATGATAAAACAACCGTTGCATGAAAACCCACACCTTTAGGATAGACCCTAAAACCGAAACCAAAATTAAGTTAAAAGTCATTGCAAGATAAAATTCACCGCCACAACATTTCAAAATATAAAACAACTCAAAATTTAATCACAAACGTAACACAAAACTACAATTACAACTAAATTAAAACGTCCCGTTGGATGATCGGGAATACCTCTGATGATGTAACCTACGTGTTGCTAACGGGATTTCCCACGGTCTAAATGAAAGTGTGGAACTCATTCAACTGAGTTTAGCAAATTCATCCGGACTAAGTGAATCCGATAAAAATAATGATGCCGAAGGATGGAACCGCTGGATCTTAACCGGTGTCGTTATAATCAACTTTAAGATTTGTTTTAAATAAAACATAAAAAACACTCGGAAATTAAGATTTTCTCTAAACCAAAACACTTTTCTCAACTCCCGATTTATGATTTCTAAAACTAAACCTCTCGCAACAACAAGGAGCTCTGAGTATGATGGGCAAGACGACCATCGTCATCACAGAAACCCGAGTCTACTTCAACGAAAACTTTCCTAGAATTAAAACAACCAAGCCATAGGACTTCGAGGTAGCTTGCCTAGTGCAACATAAATCCTCAACTCTTCGTTAGGCATTTGCATTGCAAATTAAGCCCTAACCGGTCTTAGGATTCCGAGGTAGTCGTCCGATACGACAATAAACCCTCACATCTTCTAGTGCTATTTGTTTGATTTTATCATACAAATATAAGCCCTAATTAATTGAAATTGGCAAGATTGAAATATCAAATAAACATTAGGACTTTCCTAAATTCAAGACAAACAATAGGATAGTCGGAAATTATCGAAGTTCACTTCGAATCGTTGATTTCTCCTACCTCTCTTCCTTTGGATTCACAAAACAAAATGTTCCAAAATTTGATCCATTCCCTATCGAAATTCCAAAATTCAATCTTTGAAAACCTTAAACTTTGAAATTCTTGAAAGCGTACTATCGATTATTATCGAGAGTTTTCTTAGGTGATTCCCGTCACTTAAGATGTAATTAACTATAGTGGCTTGCCCTTATAGGGAATTTTAAAGAACCTGTGTAATATAAACCCCGTTTCGATATTTTCATATTAAGCAGTGGAATTTGTTCGGCTTATAAAATTGGTTCGCAAACCAAACGGATGTCACAAAACTTCTAGTTTATTTGATCAAGCCCCACCATCAAGCAGTGTGTCTATCCTTAGGATAGATATACTGGCTTGTGGTGCGGTGCTCGTTTATATAAACTATTTCGGGGATGCGAGATCGGCTTAATCTCATATCTTAAAACTTTCAAATTTAAAAATTATTTTCAAAATCAAATACTACTTTCTAAATTATATATATTTAAATTAAATTTAAAATTTAAATTCGCCGACAACTTCTGTTAGGCGACCCCCCTTTTAAAATACAATACAACCTAAAAATAATGCCGACATATTTCTGGCGACTCCGCTGGGGAGAATTCCTCTCTCCATTATAATCAAATAATTCTGCTTTCAAAAATCGGTAGTGTATCCATGTCCCTAATGGATCAAACTACCCTTCTTTCCGTTGGAATACTATGTTCATTTCTATCTCGAACAAGTATACCCAACATTCTCTCGGATTTAGGAGCCAATCGTTTAAACACCCCTAAACAGAGAGGTTCCGAGATCCTTTTACCTCATTTCCGAGGTGGGGTGGACCCCCAACAGGTGTTAGTTTAGGAGTGATCCTTCGAGCTCTGGAAGTCTTGCTTAAGACTTTCTTTTCCTTTCGAATCGATTCCTTACCTTCTCTACACCTTCGAACATTCCGTTCTAAATAAACAAACCCTCTAATAAGTGATTCTTTTAACAAATAATTCCTTCTTATAAATACATGAACAAAGAATGCGTTCGGACTCTTTTCAATTCCTTTTCGTCCTAAAGAAAAGAAGCATAACTCGGGACCGACAAACTTAATCTACCTCGCGTAAATGGAAGCCCCGAAACCGATTTTCTCCTTCACCAACGGACCGGACTTCGCCGTCTATAAGGATGAACCGCCCGACAATGGGGTCATCCGATTTGGACAGTGGATTTGAAAACACAAACGTCAAGGTCACCGACGTCTCCCTCTTGCACCGACAAACAAGGTATCCGAAGCCGAGGAGCCACCGCTCGAGTTCAACCTTAGGTCGACCCAAGAGTTTCCTCCCCCGCAAAGGGTCCCGACTAGGAGGAGTACCGCCGTCCGCAGGAGGACCGTTCTCACTACCCCCACCGGTCTAGTTGTTTCGCACCTACCCCGACTTCGCCAAATCAAAGGGGAAAGAAATCCGTAACTATGGTAAACCTCGTTACCGCGGAGGGTACGCGATCTTCCCGTAAGACCTTCCGTCTTCGAAATCGGGTCCAAGCTCGAAGATTCCTTCGCCGACAAAGACCCAAAGAAGAAATAGAAATAGAAGGATCGCCGTGGAAGCCGTAGCCGCCGAGATCGCCTTCCTGGAGGAAATTCCGCAGTTGCCGAATATACACCGTTACCGTAATATACACCACCGCCCGACTACATACCACTTTTGGGAGGAAGCGAGTTCCATCCCCTCTCCGCCGCAGAGGATGAAGAGAATGTTCGAAAGATTGCCGCCACATTACCACAGCCCGCATACTACAACGATAGCCGCAAGAAAAGAATCGAACTACGCCGTTTGCTCGACCGCAAACTTTGGTAGAAAAGCTAGCGAAGAAGGAAAACCGCCCCGTGTCGGAAATTCTACGAAGGATAGTGGCGGGTGCCGCCCAAATCCCGTCTCGGGCCCCGAGTAGAACCCGCCGTCATGATAGAAAAGCCAAGCAAGAGAATGAAGGCTAGCCCGCCCGTCGTAGTATCGTGGTTACGGATTAGGGAGGATACCACCTTCCAAAGCATTCGGCCGATGTGACCATCCGGTCATGCAGACCTTCCGCCGCTAGAAGGATGGTGCGGCGTCCCACTACGGGGCGACTGAGACCGAAACAAGCAGCCCGAGAAAGAAAGTCTCGCCAGAGGCCGGAATCCGAAGAAAGTGCTACCGCGATGAAGGGGACTCGTGAAAAAGGACCCGCAACCATCGCATGACAACCACAAAGATACACAGAAAGCTCCGCTAGAAGATGCCATGGAAAAGCCGAGAACCGACATCCGACGGTTGGCAAAAGAAAGAGAAGAAAAGTTCGGAGATGAGATCGACTCATCGGAATTCATGGACAACGAATATGCAGAATCAACATGGTCGAGACACGAGCTTCATCATCTTCTCAAGGTGCTCCCGCAACTAGCAGAAGAGAGGAGCCGGAACCGATGAAGAGACAGCCTCAGAAAAGGACGACACGATCGCTCAAATGGCGAAGAGGATGGAAGAGATGGCCGTAGCTCTAGCCACTCTCCAAAGTCAAGTACAACCACATGGAGAGACACCCCGTAAGTCATTCACCTCGTAGACGGAGGGAAGGAAATTACATCCGTCAACTGGGATGACCAACTGAAAAAGGATACAACACAAAGTATGATCCCCGAAAAGGATATCAAGAACTTCGGTAACAAAGCAGTGCGAGAAGCCCTAGCACAATCGAAGAACTGGACATCTATTCGGACGGGCAGACCTTACCCGAAGAATTCGACGCCGTCCAATACCCAAAGGGCTTCGTACCACCTCTCGTTTAAGACCTTCGACGGAACCGGGAACCCCCGACAAGATGTTGCACACTTTCGTGCCGCTTGTTGCAATGCCGGCGGGAGCGATGCGCTACTCTTCCGACAGCTCGTTAGCAGCCCGTCGTGAATCGCCTTCGACCGGTATGCGAATTACCCAACGGATCCGTAAAGACATTCTCGGAGCTAGAGAGCCTCTTCATTAAGCGATTCGCCGGAGCTCAGCACCACATCACTATATGTGATTTAGTGGTAGTAGAAACAAAGGCCGAATGAAACTCTAGTGGATTACATACTTCGATGGAGAAATTTAAGTATGAAGTGTGAACCACAACTCGCAAGAACAACATGCGATCAGGCATCTCGCTTAAAAGCATTCACGGCCCGATAAGACTTCTCCTCAAGGGATTCACTATTAAGACTTTTGAGAAGTTGTTAAGCAAGGCCGGAAGCTTGCAAGAAGAGGCGAAGCAATTAAGTTTTGCCGACAAGACTGACAAGCGTAAGCCGGTGAAGACTTTCGAAAAGAAATCCTGGGTCGTTGCAGCAGCTTGACAAAGGCAAACAACCGATGCAAATACCACCGTAACGGCCGCAAAGAACCACAACAAAATTACCAAGAACCCCGGTCCAGCTATCAGTCGTCTCCGCAAGTATGAACAACCGTCTCGTCCGCAACGTACATCGAGGGAGCTTCGAGCGAGAATATCCGTTCAAAAATGAATCAAGCACTAAAGATGTTCCGTAGCTTAATGAAAACTCCAGATTTCCACCGCTGTAGCCCAAAAGACCAGTAGGAAGTCAACAAGAAAGGTGATCCCAACTTTCGCCCCTACCATCGGATGCTCGGGGCACAAGATGAAGACCGCATTACCTTCAAAAGTCGGCTCAACGACAACCTTCTGAAAGGAAATATAACAATCCCGAAGGAGTACATGAAGGAACCCCGTAAAGGAGGTTCCGTCAATGTTATCTCAACCGATCCCGTCATTCCGATAGATCCCTATGCAACCGACGATGGATGGACTACCGCCTCGGACGAGATCTTCGAAGAAGATTTTAGACAACATCCGAACCGCTTCGGTGCGAGCTTCAATTCGTAGTTCGAGACCTCGTTAAGCCGGTACTATCACTCGCGATAGAAGAGCCACCTCGACAGGAGAAAATCGAAGAGAAGAAGAAAATCGACGAAGAAGAGGGGACCGAGACTCCTAAGGCTGGGACTAGGGGCCGCTTATCCTAGGATAGTTGTTTCCGATTCGGGGAGAAATCCCTCGAACCTCCGATTTTGTATGATTATCCGCTCACTTCGGTGGGATCATATAATGATAAGGGTGATGGCGTTGGCTACGTTTTGATCGTTTCTAACGATTACGTAACTAGCGACAATCCGGGCGTCGATTTCGATACCAACAACAATTCTCAAATCATACAAGATCTCGACGATCAAAATGACGAAGAAGGCATCCATCAAGGAGGCTACGAGAGTTCAACAAGCAACGGATCTATCTCGTGAGTTTCGAGGAGCTCCAGCTACGATAGAGTTAGAGCCTTCGTATTTGGAAGATAATCCGAAGAGCCGACCATTCCGATTCAGAGGAGACACCGACAAACTCAATACTAGATTCGAAGAAATTACGAAGTCAACCTAAGAAGTGGAAAAGTTCTACCTCCAAGAATGGGTCCAAAAGACAAAGGAAAGGTGTGGTTGTTCAAGAAGAACCAACCCCAGCAGAAGACATACCCATTCGAGAAGAAGCCGAGACACAAGAGAACAAAGTGGACTACAACGTGCTAGCCCATCTTAGGAAACTACCGGCCAACCGAGCATCTACGATGCTCTCATCTTATCAAAGGAGATGAGAGAAGCTCCGATCAAGGCCTTACTTGATCCGGAAATTTCGCTTAGCTCAAATGGCCGGAGATTCCTTGGATGAGGTTTGCTCGTTAAAGGAACAGCCGAGGTGTTACCTTCACGTACAATGACCTACTACTTGGGACGCCAGATCACAACCGACCGTTGTACATTTCAGCTTACAATCGGGAAGTTTACGCTCCCGCAGTATTGGTGGATCCAGGAGCATCAATCAATATAATGAGTCTTCGAACACTAAGCATACTTGGAAATTGATGCTCGCGAGCTCGAGGCCGACAAAATGTTATTAAGAGGATTCAACCGTAAAGGAGAAAGAGCCCTCGGGTCAATAACGCTACCGATGAAGACCGGTGATTTAGCAAAGACAACCGCAAAATTTCATATAATCGATTCGAAACATCGTTCAACGCTCTATCGGGTCGACCATGGATACATGAAAACAGGATGGTACCATCATCTCTCGCATCAGCTGCATCAAATATTACGATGGAGGGGAACAAGGCATCAAAGGAGACTTACAACCATTCTCCGTACATGAAATTGGAATCCATGAAGATGCAACTTATTATGCACCGCCGAAGAAAACAATCTTCTCCAGTAGATACCATAACAAATGAAGCAAAGAAAGTTCGAGACAACGAAGAACCTCGAAGTTCTAGTCCAACAGCCACTCACCACTCCCTTCCGGCGAGATGGTGAAGGTTTCTCCACAACTCGCATCCGAGGTCGAGGCCGGGGACGAGGCCGTGGTAGAGACACTAGGACAATCGGACGTAAGAAACCAACCATCAATGTTGATCGGGATGATAGTTCCGAAGAAGAAAAAGAAATCAAGCAAGAAGCAAGCAACAATAAGTCGAAAGAAGCCGCAATACAAGATCTCCCTCGAAGATGAAAAGAACGAAGAATACAAATCAATGTACGAGAAGATTAACCACTACGTACATACTATGACCCTAACTCCGATCCATTCTAATAAGATCGAGGGCATGGAGGTCAAAGAGGTACGTAGTGACGGTGCAAAGCCGATCAAATTCTACCGTGGTGCTTCTTCCTCCAAAACCGAAAATAATGTACAATTCGAAGATGTCACTTCATCGAATTAATGGAATTACCTTTTGAGTGGTACTCTCCCCGTGTTCAAAATTTAATTCAACGTGGTTTCTTACCTCGACAATGGACAAAAGGCCAATCACAACATTTCGAAAAGTTATGGAATAACTCCGGCCGTCCTCCCAATTCAAAGTATGGACTCGGATTCGGCACAAGCAGGGTCGACCGACGATACCGAATTTTGCTTGGTTGTCACTCGCAAATCCAATGAAAACCGCATGGAAACTACAGTACGAACTCGAAGATTTACAAATTGGAGACGCTCCACCGAATTCGAAGAAGAAATCAAATCTACAATAGATGAGTTAACGGAAGTTAACTCGGGTACTAGCGAAGAGCCTAGACCTACCTTTGTTAGCTCCTTACTCAATAAAGAAGACTCCGAAGAAATAATCAAATTGTTAATGGAATTTAAGGACTCGTTTTGCTTGGAACTACGATGAAATGCCGTGATTAGCCCCGTAGGTCGTGCATCCATAAGTTAGGAGTAGATCCTACTTCGTCCCAGCCGACAAGGTCCCAGAAGAATGCGTCTCGGAAATCGAACAACAAGTCATAGCCGAAGTTAAAAAGCTAATAGACGCTAAATTTGTCCGTGAAGAACAATACCCGACTCGGCTAGCCAACGTAGTGCCGCCGAAAGAAGAATGGTCGTATCGAATTTGTGTGGACTTCGCAGATTTAAACAAGGCATGTCCAAAAGATGAATTCCCTCTACCGATTCCAGAATCGATGATCGATATTGCTTCGACAAATGAAATATTCTCATTCATGGATGGATCTTCGTGATACAACCGGATAAAAATGGCTCCGTAAGATGAAAAGCTTACAAGCATTCGTAACGCCGATCGGAGTATTTTGCTACACGATGATGCCATTCGGACCGAAGAACGCAGGAGCAACTTACCAAAGAGCAATGACAAGAATTTTTGATGATCTCATCCACAATCAAGTCGAATGCTACGTGGACGATGTCGTCATCAAAAGCAAAGTAAAGGAAAACCACCTCGTATGATTCGAGAATTGTTTTCGAACGATTAAGACAATTTAACCTTAAGATGAATCCCTTAAAATGCGCCTTGGCGTCACCTCCGGAAATTCTTAGGATTCGTCGTCCGACATCGTGGAATTGAAATCGATCCGAGAAGATTAAAGCTATCTTAGAAATGCCGCCTCCCAAAACCTTAAAACAACTACGATCTTTTCAAGGGAAGCCGGCATATCTTCGACGCTTTATCTCAAACTCCGTCGTAGGTGTCAGCCTTTCTCGCACTAGTTAAAAAGGACGCCAAATTTATTTGGGAAGAGAAATGCCGTAAGGCCTTCGAAGACATTAAACAATATTTAATGACACCTCCTCGTCTTAGCAGCCTCGGCCTCGTGTAGACCGCCGATACTTTACACCGCGGCTTTAGACGACTCTCTCTGAGCCCCGTTAGCCTGTGTCAATGATGAGGGTAAAGAAAATGCTCTTTACTACTTAAGCCGTCGTTTACTCCCGACGGAAGTAAGGTATCCCGCAATTGAAAAGCATTGTTTGGCCCCGATCTTCGCCGCTCAAAAGCTCGTGCACTACATGCTTTCTCATAAGGTCAACTTGATTTCGAAGTTTAATCCATTGCAATACTTCGATGACTCGTCCAACACTTTCCGACAGACTTGCCGATGGTCAATGATATTATTGCAATTCGATATAACTTTCGTGCCTCTGCGTGCCGTAAAGGGACAAGTCTTAGCAGACTTCCTCGCAAAGCACACCCTTTGCCGCCGAATCTCCTCTCAATGACGATCTCGCCGGATGAACAAATAATGAGCCTAGAAGACCCCGATGATCGACGTTGGGAATTGTATTTCGACGGAGCATCTTCAAGACACAAAGACGAAGAATCGCAAGTGATAGTGTCCCGTAAGGCAGAATCGGGCTAATCTTTATAACACCGGAGCGGGGGATGTTAAGATACTCCTACCACTCGACGAACCGTGTACAAACAACGAAGCGAATACGAG
The DNA here is from genome assembly GCA_022702705.1 of Papilionanthe hookeriana x Papilionanthe teres. Classification (NCBI taxonomy): domain Eukaryota; kingdom Viridiplantae; phylum Streptophyta; class Magnoliopsida; order Asparagales; family Orchidaceae; genus Papilionanthe; species Papilionanthe hookeriana x Papilionanthe teres. The sequence continues at coordinate 20,959 of JAKZJZ010000867.1, forward strand.
GCCCTCATAACGGACCGGAATTAACTATTCAAATGGGGATAACGTACATCAACATCTACGGGGATTCACGCTTAATCATTCAACGATCGCCGGACAATACAGAGATTTTTAAACCAAGACTCGAACAATACTTCCAAGATGCCATACAAATTGTTGAACAGATTCCAAATGTGACGATCTACAAAATTCCTAGAAAAGAGAATGCTTTAAGTAGATGCTTTAGCCCGTCTCGCAAAAGAATTTGCCTCGTTTGCAAGATGAATCGATGGAAGTGTCGCTCACTGGACGTCGGTCCTATCACAACTTGACATAGACATGATACAAAAATCGAGAAAAGAAAAAGAATCAGCTGAAGCAGATGACGTAAAAACACGAAGATCGGCGACGACCATTGATGAACTACCCGCAAACAGAAAGCTACCGGACGATAGGTCGCTAGCCCATCGATCAAGAAAAGAACTCGTCCTACGCATTAATAAACAACACATTATACGAAGGTCTTTTGATCAAATGTGGCTAAGGTGCCTAAGCGGGTCCGAGGCCCGTGAAATTGTTAAAGAGGTACATTCGAGACTCGTGGCGCTCACCAGCCGGGTCCAAAAATGAAGATGAAAATTAAAAGACTAGGGTACTACCGACCCTCGATGATGACCGACCGCATGAAAATCGCCAAGAGCCGTCACCAATGCCAAGTGCACGGAGTGGTTCTACACCAACCTCCAAATGTGCTGCACCCGACAATTGCGTCGTGGCCATTCGAATGTTGGGGCACGTATATAGTGGGTCCGATAGAACCACCATCTTCGAAAGGACATCGTTTCATTCTTGCGGCTACAGATTACTTTTCCAAGTGGGCGTGCAGCTCCACTTAGAGAAGTGAAAGCACACCACGTGCTGCAGCTTTTTCAAGAACCAAGTTGTCTACCGTTTCGGAGTGCCGCGCAGATCATCTCGTATAACGGGTCGCATTCGAAGCACACAAATCAACAATTTTGTCGTAGAGACACGGAATCGACCGGCGATACTCGACAATTTACTACCCAAGAGCAAACGGCCTCGCCGAGGCTTTTAATAAAACTCTCGTTCAAATCTTAAAGAAAACCTTGGACGATAATAAGAGAAATTGGCACGAGAAATTGTTAGAAGCCTTATGGGCCTACCGGACAACCTTCGAACTCCTACTCAAGCTACACCTTACGCTCTTGTGTATGGGTCCGAGGCAAGTGTTACCTTTAGAGGTTCAGCCTTCCTTCACTCGAATTGCAATTGCAAACAAGATCACGACGAAGAAAACGCCGCACTACGACTCGAAGAATTAGAAAGCTTGAAGGGAAAAGACTTGCAGCGACAACGAATTTAGAACTATACCAAGCTAAGATGGTTCAAGCCCATGACAAACCGGTCCGCCCAAGAACCTTCAAAGTTGGTGACTTAGTTCTCGTTCTCAAGAGACCTATTCTTGCACACCGCAAGATAGGAGGAAAATTTGAACCCACTTGGGAAGGACCGTTTCGTGGTCAAGCAAGATACTCGTGAGGTTCCTACCGCCTAGTGAATCGCTGTGGAGAACGACATATGCTTCCAATCAACGGACGATACTTGAAAAAATATTACGCTACCTCGATGTTTCGAAGGAATGAATTCTTCATCCCTAAGAAACACGGGTGAAGTAATTACTTATGATCGGGTCCGAACTCAAAAATAAAATGTGCTAAAATAAATAAAATCATGATAATAAAGTTTTCCTCGTTTTCTTCTCCAAATCAAGATCTCTTTCCGGATCTTATCCTACTTCATTTCCGTTAAATTCGAAAATATAAAAAAAAAATCTGAAAAATGACAAACACTAAGTTCACATGAACATTAAATAAACAATCAAAATAAAATTTGAACCATTAAAAGATAAACGAAATCAACTTCAAAATCAAATTCCATCCTTCCAAACTTCAAAATCAAATTCCATCCTTCCAAATTCCGAATCAAATTTCAATCTTTTCAAATCTCAAATCAAATTCTCAATCAAATTCCAAATCCACTCTCGATCAAATTTCAAATTTGATCTTCCCAAATCTCAAATCAAATCCTCAATCAAAATCCAAATCCAATCTCGATCAAGTTTCAAACTTGATCTTTCAAATTTCAAATCAAATCTTAAATCAAGTTTCAATCGAGTTCAAACTCATCCTTCCAAATCTCAAATTCAATCTTTCCAGATTTCAAGTCTCAATCAAATCCAAATTCAAACACTTTTGGGTCGAGGATTTTACATCCAAGACTGCACTGCTTTAGGATTCTTTTCCTATTGCACTGAAATACATCAAAATTCAACTTTTGGGTCGAGGATTTTACATCCAAGACTGCACTGCTTTAGGATTCTCTTCCTATTGCACTGAGATACACCAAAATTCAAAACATTTTGGGTCGAGGATTTTACATCCAAGACTCGCACCGCTTTAGGATTCTTTTCCTATCGCACCGAAATACATCAAATCCAAATTCAAACACTTTGGGTCGAGGATTTTACATCCAAGACCGCACCGCTTTAGGATTCTTTTCCTATCGCACCGAAGTACATCAAATCAAACTTTTGGGGTCGAGGATTTTACGTCCAAGACCGCACCGCTTTAGGATTCTTTTCCTATTGCACTCGAAATACATCAAATCAAACTTTTGGGTCGAGGATTTTACATCCAAGACCGCACCGCTTTAGGATTCTTTTCCTATTGCACCGAAGTACATCAAAATTCAAACTTTTGGGTCAAGGATTTTACATCCAAGATCGCACTCGCTTTAGGATTCTTTTCCTACCGCACCGAAATACATCAAATCCAAATTCAAACACTTTTGGGTCGAGGATTTTACATCCAAGACCGCACTCGCTTTAGGATTCTTTTCCTATTGCACTCGAAGTACATCAAATTCAAACTTTTGGGTCGAGGATTTTACGTCCAAGACTGCACTGCTTTAGGATTCTTTTCCTATTGCACTGAAATACATCAAATCAAACTTTTGGGTCGAGGATTTTACATCCAAGACTGCACTGCTTTAGGATTCTTTTCCTATTGCACTGAAGTACATCAAAATTCAAACTTTTGGGTCAAGGATTTTACATCCAAGACTGCACTGCTTTAGGATTCTTTTCCTATCGCACCGAAATACATCAAATCAAATTCAAACACTTTTGGGTCGAGGATTTTACATCCAAGACCGCACTCGCTTTAGGATTCTTTTCCTATCGCACCGAAATACATCAAATCAAACTTTTGGGTCGAGGATTTTACATCCAAGACCGCACCGTTTTAGGATTCTTTTCCTATTGACCGAAGTACATCAAAATTCAAACTTTTGGGTCAAGGATTTTACATCCAAGACCGCACTCGCTTTAGGATTCTTTTCCTATCGCACCGAAATACATCGAATCCAATTCAAATCAAACTTTTGGGTCGAGGATTTTACATCCAAGACTCGCACCGCTTTAGGATTCTTTTCCTACCGCACCGAAATACATCAAATCCAAATTCAAACACTTTTGGGTCGAGGATTTTACATCCAAGACCGCATCGCTTTAGGATTCTTTTCCTATTGCACCGAAGTACATCAAATCAAACTTTTGGGTCGAGGATTTTACGTCCAAGATCGCACTGCTTTAGGATTCTTTTCCTATCGCACCGAAATACATCAAATCAAACTTTTGGGTCGAGGATTTTACATCCAAGATCGCACCGCTTTAGGATTCTTTTCCTATTTGCACCGAAATACATCAAAATTCAACTTTTGGGTCGAGGATGTTACATCCAAGACCGCACTCGCTTTAGGATTCTCTTCCTATCGCACCGAAATACATCAAAATTCAAACCTTTTGGGTCGAGGATTTTACATCCAAGACCGCATTGCTTTAGGATCATTTCCCTATCGCAATGAAATACATCAAAATCAAACTCTCGAGGTTAAGGATTTTACATCCAACACCGCATTGCTCCGAGATCTCTTCTCATTGCAACGATTCAATCTAATCAATTCAATTTTCTTTCGAGGTTGGAGATGTTACATCTAAAACCTCGAAATCCAATTTTCATTTCAAATCAAATCCTTCAAATTAATTTTGACAAAACTTCAATCTAAATTGAAACTCCAAACTAAAATTTAAACTCACACATCAAAGCATAAATTGAAACAAAATAAAATCTAAATCGAAATTCCCCGCATCATGTGATTTCGGATTCACCTCCTTTTCCTTTCCCTGCCGAGAGTTCAAGAATCTCCGGTTCCGTAGATATACTTGACACTCCCCAGCAGAAACTCTTCTACTTCGTCCTAAGTTCGTCACTTGGACATCCGTGTTGGTTTTGTTGATCGCTTCGGTCAACACCAATACGCGCGGTGTGCTCCGTCGACTCACCACACCTATCGGGGGTCCATTTGTCGACCTCATTTTCGATGAGGTCTTCCTTTCTTCTTTTAGTGCTTAGATCTAGCCTTAGGCTTTTCCTTTCGACTATCTTAGAGGACTAGAATTGGGACCCGCCTTTTAGAAATTCAAACCACTTCTAAACTCCCCGCAAACTCCACAAACTCGACTATAGACCCCTAATCACCTAGAGGGTTGAAATCAAATGTGGAAGTTTAAAGGATGAGTTCCTATAGGACTCTTCGGCCTTAGGACCGCCCCGGGTGGCTTCGGTCCGGTGAGGGGGCCGACATACACTACACTTACACACTACATTTCCACACACTTCCTAAAACCACACCCATACCCAACTTGACCTCCCGACTCATGTAGGTGATTCACATGGATGGTCCTTAACCCCTAAGCCCTCGCTAAGAGGGTTAGGAACAACATAGATGAATGCCTCAAATGAGTCCTTTCATGGCTCATATGGGCTTGAAATGGCTTCATGGCTCAACCAAAATGATTTCACCCCACCAATTCACCCCACTCAAATTCACCCAATCTTAAATTTCCCAAATTTTCAATTTTTGACCCCCGGGACCCTACACCTACTAAACCTACCCAAAACCCTTGAAATTACCCAAATTTTTGCAAAATTTCCAAGTTACCCAAAATTTTCCAAAATCAATCCCAAACATCTCCAAATCACTCAAATTGATCATCATACCAAAAATACCAAAATTCCAAAAAACCCCCCATACCCTCCAAATACCCAAAATACCCTTCGCCTAAAATCCAAAATTCAGAAAATTCCCAAAAATTCCAGAAATCCCAAATATTCCCAATTTCATTTTGTCCAACTACACCATGGCCAATTTTGTCAATTACCCTACTTTTGTCAAAACCCAATCGACCCATTTTAACCCAAAGTGACCCAATGTTAAACCAAACCACCAATTGACCCAATTTGGTCCAATTCAATTCTAAACTTCAATTCAACATTCCCAATACCAATTTAGACCAAATCCAAGTCCATTGATGACTTTGATCCAATTCACTTTGCCTTAAAGCCCAAATTGGACCCATGACCCAAACTTAGCCCAAACTAACCCAATTCAACTCCAATTAACCCCAAATCTTTTCTAAACCTTCCTTAACATCCTCATAAACAAAACACTAACATGATTTGCCCAAGATTTTGACCCAAACCCCACTCAAATTCAACCCAAAATCAAAAGCCCAATTTGACCTAAACCCAAATCTAACCCAAATAGGCCCAAACCTCAAAATTAAAACCCAACCAAAGCCAAAACCTCTTGAAACACTCCCATAAACATTTCTTAACATTTATTTTACATCAATTTCAACCCTAGCCCAACATTGGCCCAAGTTAGCCCACTCGACCTACATTGGCCCATTTACCAAATAAACCCAAATTCAACCCAATTCAAACCCAAACCACCTTAAATCTATTTCAAATTATTCATGAAACATCCCTAAACCAAAACCAACAACTATTTGGCCCAAACTTCTACAAAAATTCCCATCCATGAACACATCCTTAAACTTAAAAGCCCACTTCCCTTAAACCTTCTTAAAAGCCCATTTCCTTCAAAATTCAAAAGCCCAAATCTACCCTAAAGCCCACATGACATCTCCATTTGTCATCCATTTAATTAAATCCATTACCTAAGTCCTAAAATCATCATTGAATTATCCCAAATGAAGCTTCATCCAAATTCCCATCAAATTACCAAAAAATTTCTTAAAACCCTTTTCATGAAACAAATCAACCTTTTCCCAAGCCAAATGAAGCCATGAACAAGCCATTCTCAAGCCACATGAAGCCATGAGGGCTTTGACTTGTCATTAGTCCATTTATGGCAAGAAGAGGGGGTTCTTTCTTAAACCTCCTTTAACCCTTTTTTACCTTAATCATGTCACACACTAAACCATGTTTAGCCACCTCATCATGGATGGAGACTTCACCACTCCTTCTAAGCCGACCTAAATGATTCCCTCAACTCAAAATCGAGCTTGGAAGGGTGCACCAAGCCCAAAATGGTGGGTTGACCCAAACCAAGCCAAAGTGAGCCTTCTCCCATTCCATTTAAATCAAACTCCTTTACACATGTCAAACCTCAATCGCCTACACTAAACCCCGCCCCCGACCCACCCGACCAAGATGGTGACCATCGCTCGGCCGGCCGGCCACTGTGCCGCCGGAAAACACCATGGCCGAGAGCTCACATGTGAGCCAACATTGAAATTCTCACTTGCCGAGCCGCCCCATGCCCAGTGGTCACCATGGCCGATCTTCTCCTCACCGCAGCAGCCGATCCCAAGCCCTAACTCCCTCCGAGAGGCCTTCCACCCTCTCCTATTTAAACTCCACCCCTCTCGGCCATGAGAGGGGCTGAAACAAAACCTTAAGGAAACTCCGCCAAAATCACTCCGCATCACTCTCTACACATAGAGCACCCGATCCCCACCGAATTCCAGACCCCAATTCTTTCTAGCCGAGCCCAATTTCGAGCTCAAACTTTAGCCCAAAAACCAGGACACTTCTCCACAGGTGAGCCAATTCCCAAATCGATTGGCTCTACACCTTCACCGTACCAAGGGAAGGTGTCCACCACCAAAAGCCCCATCTCCGAGCCACTCGCTTGCTCCAGCCTCCAAGCTTTGTGATCGGGCTTGGTCGAAATCATATCCGGACAATTCACTGCGACCAGGAGACTTCATCTGGAGCTTGCTGGGACCCAATCGAAGGTGCAACAACTCTCAGATTGAAGCCACACTTCTCTGAGCCAAGGTATGAGCTAACTCTTCATCCCGAGCTTCTGAAGATTCTCCATTTCAAATGCCTTAGTTTCAATGCATGTTAACCGTATAGATGTGTTCGTCTCTTCGAGACGAATCCATAGAGTATAAGAACGTAAAAATCCATCGAGAATCGAGCGAGATCTTAGGGATTTAGTGTGGACGGCTCTCGGGCGAGAACACTTGGGGACGATGAACGGATGCCGTCCATTCGATACACGCGCGCACGGACGGCCGGATTGCGTCGGACCGAGAGACGGTACGAGAACCGCGGGACCCGGCCGCCGACTCGGGTGGCGGCGTCGAATGGGAGCGCGACGCGTGTGCGTTCGGAGCCGCCGAGGCTGACGCCGGCGCCGCGTGGATAAATAGATAAATTAGGGTATTTTCTTATTTATTTAATTCCCTAAACTTCAAAAATCCATATCTTTGTGTAGAAAAATCACAAAAATAAAATAAAAATACACTCTCGCTCAGCTGAACGGAGGAGAATAATGTGGAAAAGAAATCATTTAATTTCATTAAGTATTTTATTTTTTATGATTTATTTACTCTCTGCATACATTTAATTCTCCATGCATGTATACAATTCACCATGGCATGAGACCATAGTGGCTTTAAGCCTTCCGAACTTGGGAACATTCCCTGAATTTTCCAAGGTCGAGGCCATCTCTGTGAAAAGTTATTTATTTTTCAAATGCATGTTGTTGTTTTGAGTATTTTAATTCCAAAAATTAGCATGTTGTGAAATAAATTCTAGAAATATTTGGTGATGTTCCTTATGACCAGAGAACTCTAGGAAAAATAGGACTTCGAGTTAATTCACTCGCATTAACCCTAATCGGCTTAAACACCCAAAATAGGTCTTTAATTAATTAGAGTTAACCAGGCATCAAATTGACTTGAAATCAATTCTCCACTGACCTTTAGGATCAGAGGAATCTACCATAAAAATTTGAGGTCAATTGGACTTGGTTAGCCCCACTAATTGGGTTAATTAAGCCACTTAGCCATTTTAAACTTTAAAAATTCATAACTTTTAAAATACTTTTTAAAAATTCACCAAATTGGTTTTGGAGCCTCTCTGATATCAGGGAAACCTAAGAAAATTAAAATTTCAATTTTCTAAAAAAGTTAATTTTTAATAATATTTTAATATTTTTAATAATTAAAAATAATAAAAAATCACAAAAATAATAAAATTCACCAAAATGTCACATTTTGAATTTTAATCACTTAGGAACAAACCCCACATTTTTCCTAGGTCTATTTAGTGAGATATTGAATTTTAAAGCCCTAGGGTAATTTTAAAATTAAAAAAAAATGTATTTTCTAGCATTTTCACTAAAATAATTATTATAAATCATAGAAAAATCAGAAAATTACAAAATTTGATTCTCTGGTTTCCTTGATATCAGAGAGATTTTTGAAAAATATAAAATCCATCTTTCAATATTTATTTTATTTTTAAATTAATTAACACTCCAAAACTCAAAATAATTATAATAAAAATAATATAATTCAAAAAATCACCAAAATTGGTCCAAGTGGTCCTCTGGTCATTAGGAATGTCCCCTAATTTTCTTAAGGACAGAAACTTTCCCTTGGTCATGTTATCAAATTTCCCTTGAAAATCTCTATTTTCTACCAAAAATAATTATATAAATAAATTAAATACAGAAAAATCACTTTTTCTCCTCTCATGTCTTTATTGACATATGAGTGAAGTCACATAAAAATTTCAAGTTCATTTGAATTCAATTTAGTGAGTTATGAAATTATTAAGCTTAAAGGGTAAAATGGTAATTAGATTTTAATCCTTAATTAAAACTTTAGGTTTAATAAACATTTAACAAGTAAAATATTTGATCTTAATCTGATTTGGATGATTGAAATTTAAATAATTAAAGGGTAGAAACCCATTAAACAATTTCAAAATGATTAAACTTTAATTAAATAATTGATTAAATTTGGAAGAATAATAAAATTGGAATTATTAAAATAGGGATATTATTAGGAAGAGATTTATTCTTTAATTTAAAAATCCCTAAATTAATTATCTCATTAATATTCAACTCTTAATTAAAATGATAATTCAAATTCAAAATATTAAAAGACTTAATCATTAAACTAAAGTCAAATTATTAAACTCTTTCAAAAATTTCAATTAAAATTAAAAATAAAGTAAATTAAAGATAAATTAAATTAAAATTAAATTAAATTTAATAATTAAATTAAATTAAGACAAATTAAATTAAATTCAATAATTAAATTAAATTAAATTAAATTAAATAATTAAATTAAATTAAATAACTAAAATTACAATTAAATTAAATTAAATTAAATTAAATTAAATTAAATCAAATCAAATTAATTAAACCAAATCAAATTAAATTAACCATTTAAATTAATTAAACTCAATTAAATTAAATCAATTTAAAAACAACTCAACACTATTCCAAATTTAAACTTTAACTTAAACAAATCATTATACTACCTTCGAAAGCTTTAGTTATTATAACTCCTAAATAAAACATTAAATGAAGTGTCACTTCACTCATAGGATATTCAAATGTCCTAGTTCATCGAGCAAGTTAACAAAACTTGAAATTCTTGGACGATTAATTCATTTGTATAATTAAATTCATTTGGACTTAAAACAATCCTAGAAATATTGAAAAGATGTTTAAGATCCTTCTTAAGCACTTTCTCAATATGATAGGACATTTATAAGAACAATTGAATTTGATTATTCTTCGATGAAGAAAATCGTCCTTAAACCAAAACACAAAGAACCTAGACGTCATAGGAAATGACTAGCTATAGGATTAGGAATTTGGTAGAAAACCATAACCTTTCCCTTAGCTTTACCTAGGAACTTGCTTAAATATGCTAATTGTGTTTTAAGTGCAGTTTGGGATGACGGGAAGACCCTCCAGGTACGCATTTGTATTATTGCAATTTACTTTCCTGCAATTTATTTTCCAGCAATTTACATTATTGCAATTTACTTTATTGCAAAATGCATTTTTTTTTTCTTGCATGATAAAACAACTGTTGCATGAAAACCCACACCTTTAGGATAGCCCCTAAAACTGAAACCAAAATTAAGTTAAAAGTCATTGCAAGATAAAATTCACCGCCACAACATTTCAAAATATAAAACAACTCAAAATTTAATCACAAACGTAACATAAAACTACAATTACAACTAAATTAAAACGTCCCGTTGGATGATCGGGAATACCTCGGATGATGTAACCTACGTGTTGCTAACGGGATTTCCCACGGTCTAAATGAAAGTGTGGAACTCATTCAATTGAGTTTAGCAAATTCATCTGGACTAAGTGAATCCGATAAAAATAATGATGCCGGAAGGATGGAACCGTGGGATCTTAACCGGTGTCGTTATAATCAACTTTAAGATTTGTTTTAAATAAAACATAAAGAACACCTGGAAATTAAGATTTTCTCTAAACCAAAACACTTTTCTCAACTCCCGATTTATGATTTCTAAAACTAAACCTCCGCAACAACAAGGAGCTCGGAGCATGGTGGGCAAGCACGACCATCGTCATCAAGAAAACTCGAGTCTACTTCAGCAGAAACTTTCCTAGAATTAAAACAACCAAGCCATAGGACTTCGAGGTAGCTTGCCTAGTGCAACATAAATCCTCAACTCTTCGTTAGGCATTTGCATTGCAAATTAAGCCCTAACCGGTCTTAGGATTCCGAGGTAGTCGTCCGATACGACAATAAACCCTCACATCTTCTGATGCTATTTGTTTGATTTTATCATACAAATATAAGCCCTAATTAATTGAAATTGGCAAGATCGAAATATCAAATAAACATTAGGACTTTCCTAAATTCAAGACAAACAATAGGATAGTCGGGAAATTATCGAAGTTCACTTCGAATCGTTGATTTCTCCTACCTCTCTTCCTTTGGATTCACAAAACAAAATGTTCCAAAATTTGATCCATTCCCTATCGAAATTCCAAAATTCAATCTTCGAAAACCTTAAACTTTGAAATTCTTGAAAGCAGAATTATTGATTATTATCGAGAGTTTTCTTAGGTGATTCCCGTCACTTAAGATGTAATTAACTATAGGGGCTTGCCCTTATAGGGAATTTTAAAGAACCCAGGTAATATAAACCCTGTTTGATATTTTCATATTAAGCAGGGGAATTTGTCGGCTTATAAAATTGGTTCGCAAACCAAACGGATGTCACAAAACTTCTAGTTTATTTGATCAAGCCCCACCATCAAGCAATGTGTCTATCCTTAGGGATAGATATACGGTTTGTGGTGCGGTGCTCGTTTATATAAACTATTTGGGGATGTGAGATCGGTTTAATCTCATATCTTAAAACTTTCAAATTTAAAAATTATTTTCAAAATCAAATACTACTTTCTAAATTATATATATTTAAATTAAATTTAAAATTTAAATTCGCCGACAACTTCTGTTAGGCGACCCCCCTTTTAAAATACAATACAACCTAAAAATAATTCCGACAGTCTCGCCGACAGCGAGAACATGGGAGGCAGTTTTTATAACTGAGTCGCCGATGGTGAGAAACTTCTCGCCGACAGCGAGGAAGTTATAAAGATGAGTTATTTATACTTTGAATGCCGGTTTGGACGGTTTCAACACCAATTCCTTAGTGAAAACCCATTCTTAAATCATTCTAGATCTACCATCTCCACTAGAATTCATTCCATTCACCATAATGGCCTCCAAATTGTTAGATTCCTCTAAATCTGGAGTGTTTAACAGGAGGAAATTTGTAAGTACGGAAGCGCAGCGGATCTTCAACAAGGTTTTGGTAAAGAAAAGAGTTATCAAGGAACGGGGATTTGTCAATCGAGGATTAGAGAATTCCACTACGAAGATAGAAGAAATGATCGCGCAGCTGCAGTCTGGGAGGTATTTTGTTACACTACGTCCGCCGTTGTTATTCCAGCTTGTGAAAGAGTTCTACTCTAACTTACATGCGATCAACAATGGGAATATCTACGTCCGAGGAAGATGGGTGACGTTTACTCCATCAAGAGTAAATGAATTATTCTCTACGTGAAAACACCCCGTATGTCATTATTCAAATTTTGTGCCTTCTCGATATAATATGAATGAGATATTTCGATATCCGACTGATGAACCGGAAGATTGGGAAATGCGTGAAGACGGGTATGTTAGTTTCTCTGCATCACTTTTGAATCTTGTCTCAAAGCACTGACACTTTTTCATCTCATCTAAATTGTTACCTACTATGAGGGTAAATAAGGTTTCGAAAGAATGCGCTATATTGAATTATTGTATTCAAATTGGATTGCCTATTGATGTTGGATCAATAATTGTTAAGTCTGCATTGAGTTTAATTGTGCATGGGTCAGTTCAAGGACTAGGACACCCATCTACTATTTTTGCATTATGCAGTCAGTACCAGGTTTCTTATGAAGCTTGGGAAAAGGTTCTGTTACCTTGGAAGTCGCTTGATCCAACAGATATGTTCCCTACTTTGGAAAATAATGAAGACATTACATTCATCTCTGATAGAGCTTCACAGAATAATCCTATAGCAAGGCCTATTTCAGATAAAACGGAGTTACTTATGAAGAAAATTAATGGAATGGAGAAAGAACTGCAGAATGTGAGAGATTTAATCGACAATATATCCGATTTATTTGATCACATTGACCGGAGAATGAAGGAACACTTTTATCATTCCGGACACCCGGAAGCTAGCTTTCTTCATTTACCGAGACGAAGGGTTGGATCACTGAAGAATCTGCTTCGGAATTTCCCTTCAGGCCTTTCTATAACTTATTTGTGCATCATCGTCATATCGGAAATATCAGGGAAGATGAAGATTCTGACCTTGAGGAGTAGTAGTAAAGATTTCCATAGTATGTTTGAATTTATGTTATTTGATTTGATTTAGATTTTATTATGTGTGGAATGATGATTTGAATATCTCAAACTTAATTGAGATATGCGTCATAGTTTTGTATCAGCATTTAGTGTGTCGTGGATTGGTTTGCGATGCTGATTAGTAGTAAGAATTGAAGTTTGAAGTTTGATTATAGAATTTAAAATTATGTTAATTTGTACATCTCATGGATTTCAATATTAAAGTTAATTTGTTGTGTTGTGTGAATTTGTTTGTGTATAAGTAGCTAATCTTCATATTAAAGTAATAAATGATATGATCGGAAATATAATATAAGGCAAATCAAGGACGAAAATGAGTGACGAATTTCAGAAATTTAAAATTTTTTGGAATCTCGCCGACGGCGAGAAAAATCCCGCCGACAGCGAGATCGATTTCGCTGACAGCGAAGAATTTCTCACCGACAGCGGATTTTTCCCGAGAGTTTTTGGTTCCGAAAAATATTAGCTCGCCGACGGCGAGAAAAATCTCGCTGACAGCGAGGTCGGGAAAAACATATATTTTGACCGGTCAAAAATACTATTCATCATCCCCAACCTCTCATTTTCATAAAAATCGACCTAGGGCTTGAGAGATCTTGGATTTGAAGTGATTTCAACACTTTTGACACCAGATTTCATCTTCCCTTGGTAAGAGCTTCACTCATATGCAAAAATTTTTTATTTTCACCATATATTTTCACCACATTGCAAATTTTGGGAAAAATCAAAATGTGGAAGAAATATTCTGTGGAAATCCATGGAATTTGATTTAAATTGCTTATAAATGTTGTAGGAAGCCTTCTTAGTATTATTTTTAAGTTTAGTGAAAATTTTCACGATTTTCACAGATTGATCGTATGGCTCCACGACAAAAACGTCGAGTAGAATTCGACGAAAACCGATTCATCAATGCACGAGCACATGCTAAATATTTTGAAAACATACAGGGAAGAAAGTGCATTGCGGATCGGGTTTTCAAAAATCCGGGACGAGAAGTAGAGCGGATTATTAAGGAACGAGGTTGGGAGAATTTCGTTACGTTCAATATAGAGCAGTTTGTAGAAGTGGTTAAAGAATTTTATGCCAATTTGATCGTCGGCGAAGATGCACCAGAAAAGGTGCGAGGGTTTTTTGTAGATTTCAATGCTGCAAGAATTAACGCGTTCTATGAAGTTCATGACTTTCACTTTAGCGAGTATGAAACTTTTGGAACGATGGAAGGACCACTGGAGGAAGTCATTAGCTTTCTCACTGATGGGACCGGAGTTTGGAAAATTAAGAAGCAGGAAAGAGTGAATTTTCCTCTTTCTAAATTAAATGCAGTCTCCAAAGCCTGGCATTACTTTATTTGTTCTACTCTGTTACCCACATATCACCACAGTGAGGTAACACGAGATAGAGCAATTCTGAATTTCTGTATTCAGAAAAACAGAAGCATCAACATCGGGAGAATTATTTATCAAAACATCCTAGCCACTCCTCGAAATGAGAGTGGAGCTGGATTGG